>JAKOGI010001510.1:0-165000 GCA_029747015.1 Carnegiea gigantea
TGTGTGTGTGTGTGTGTGTCTGTGTGTGTGTGTGTGTGTGTGTGTGTGTGTGTGTATGGGCACACACACACACATACCTATATACATACATACAAACATGCATATATTGTGTTGGGCATTGAATCAAAGAGATTACATGAAGATTCTCCTTGGTTTCAGCCAATAAAGTTGCAATTGATCTATTTAATCAACAGAGAGAAAAATATGTTGGAGTTAAAAATAAAAAAATAAAAGAAGAAGAGGAGGAAAAAAAAGATATAACGCTTGTTTGTTGGATGGCTATGCTTCCTTTAATTCAGAAAATGGAAATTTTACGTATAATTTATGATGTATTTTGTGTTAGTTCAAAATAAGAAATTTAGTGGAAACCTATTGTGATTCAAGCAATAAAGGGAAAAGCTATTTCGTAACTGGTGTCACCATCCTACAATTGGCCATGTAAGTTATAAACTATTAGACATTTAATGTGAGTACATTGATTTGGCTACCTTGGGAAAAGGCATTCAAAAATTTTAGCAATTTTTGATTTTATCAAAACTAATCCTTATAGGACACGGAGTTATTTTATGTGTGATTATTTTTGTGCAAGCTTAAATATAACAATTGAATTTCTCTTTTTTTGGTTCATTATTCTTTAAATTTGCGGCCTAAGTTGCCTTAATTGTATATTTTTGATGTGCATTTCTATTTGTTGTTATCTTGTCTTTTAGTGAAAAATTTTCTCTATGGATTGTGAGCTGTTATTCCTAAATTTGTTAGCCAAGGTGCATTTGACCATCTTTCTAGCCATTATCCGATATAAACACTCACCATCTGATGTACCATAGAGAGTTCCCATAATCCAAACCGTTACCAAGGCACCAATTAAGCCTAGAAGGTTTCAGGTAATCAAGCATTGTCCAATCAAGTCCAAACCTTGTTCTCCTTTTTCAAGTCCAGAACTAATGATTTTGGACAGTGTTTTTTTTGGTGTTCCTAAGACGTCTTATGGGCAAATCCTACTTTGTTGGATTTCCTAAGATTTCTATTTTTGCATGGACAATTCATTTTTGGCCTAAGTCCAAGGCATTTTGCTCAAACAATACAAAAGACTGACATATATAGAATTGACTCAATTCTACCCAGTTGTGTGGTTTGAGTTGGTTCACCACCTCTAACCTAATTCTGGGTAATTTTTTTAGGAGATGTTAGTTAACATCCTAGGGTATCCTGAAATGCAAAGAAATCAAGCCCAAGTCAAGTTCTTCGAAGTGATTCAACCTCCACAAACTAACCATTTCAGTCCTAACCTATTCCGACCCGATTTTAGTTATTAAGATGAATATCCTACCTAAACTGATTTAGCCAATTTTATGGTTTGGAATGCTTATCAACATCATAAGAAACCCATCCATGCATTAAGATTAGTTCTAAATCAAATTTAGGTTAGAGAGCCAACTTTATCAAAATCAGTGTTAAACCGGGTCAATTAGGCCTAAGTAAACTGCTTTGACTTTGCAAAGATATTTCCTTAATGCGGAGGGTTTTGTGACCTACCTACTTGCCTCCTTGGCTCCTTGGATGACTAGGAACACCTTCATGAAGCTTTTGAAAGCTTTGGAAGGAAAGTTAGCCAATTGGAAGAAACAAATTGATCCACTTACAATCTGATTAGATGACTATAAAGCAATCTACAACAGGTTATATCTCTCTCCTCCATGTGCAATTGGATTTTAAAGAGTATTGAATATATGTTTAATCTTGATCTTAATGTAATCAAAACTTGTATTAGCTAGACTCGTTGTTGTAATTAGTTTAGTGAAATTTCAGTTTGTGATTAGCTTTGTTTTAAGCTTGTTTAGAGATTTTCTAATTAGTAAAGAACCTATCTTCTTACTCGGTGACTAGGTTGGACATGTATATGATTCTCCTTGGTAGCTTTCTATAGTAAGACTTGTTGAATGAAGAAGAAAAGTTTTGTGTTTTAAACACTCCTCTTAAAGTATCACTTTAAACAATCTAGTGAGGTTGATTAATCTGAGTGGATTCCTTTTATCTAACTTGATGGCATTGCCTTTAGAGTTAGAGGGTGGATTCCTCGATTAGTTTGGGTGGTAGTTGAGCCTTTATTCCATTCATATCCATTGTTTTTGGTTTGCTTGATTGCTTATTGCTCATGATTCTTGAACATTCTGATCCAAGGAAAGACATTGCTTGAGTGCTTAAGCTCACTTGTCAAGTGGTATTAGAGCTCAACCTGGTGAGTCTTGTTTTCCTTCCTGTTTCACTTACTCTACATTCTAGTTTGTGCCCATTCACATTCATCTAAACTCCAAAAGAACCTCAAATTAGCCCAAACTCATTCCTAGCTACAAAGAACCTAGCTCCTCAAAACAAACTCCACCAAGATCACCATCCACGTTCGGGGAAAAAGAAAGTAATACCCCACAGCCAAGAGTCCCTAGAGGACTTAATCTAGAGCAAGCCCATGAGTTAGGAGAAGGAATGCCATCCACCAACTTCAACAAACTACCAAGCTCTTTCCATTGAGGTTGCTAACATACCACTAGATTCGATGAGGTTCTAGCAAACCTTAGGAATGATCCAGGAGGAGGAGGAAGGAGGAATCGTGGTTCTCAAGGGGGGAACTCCACTTCAGCTTACTCATTTCTTCCTAAGATGATGAGTCCCCAAAGAGGAGAAGGAAACTTCTTAGGCAGCCCTTAGATGACCTAGGAGATATGAAATTTGACCCTCCTGAATTTGAGGGTAGTTTAAATCCGAGTCATTATCTTGAAAGGGTCCAATCCTTGGATCGATTCTTTCATATTAAGAAGAATTCAGGTGAGAAAGCATTCAAGGTTGCTATTCTCAAGCTCAAAAAGTATGCCTCTCTTTGTTATGAAAACACCAAGAGATAGAGGAACAAAGAATGCAAGTCTCATATCAGAACTTGGTCCAAGTTAAAGAAACTCATGCATAAAAGGTTTCTTCTTGATAATTACAAGCCTGATCTGTACATAAGGGTATCAACACATAATTAAGGAAGAATGAGTGCGGAAGAGTACATTCGTAAGTTTAGGCAACTCCAAATCCATAGTGGTTTAGAAGATGAAGAACAATAAACTATAGTGATGTTCCTTAGGGGACTCCATCCTAGGGTTTCTAAGACAGTTAAATTCTAACCTTACTAGTCCTTTGAGGACATTTGCAAATTAGTCATCAAAGTGGAGAGACACTCCAAAAAGAAGAGGTCTTTTGCAAGCTCTTATTCACGACCTAACTCTCAAGCTAAGCCCTATTTTGCCCCTACGATCGATGCCTTAACTAAAAAAGACAAAAGTAAGGATAAGGGGAAGGGCATTGTCAAAGAGTTTCCCAAAAAAATTTTGATAACAAGAGATGCTTCAAATGCCAAGGGTATGGTCACTTCCAAGCTGACTGCCCAAGTAGGAGAGATCTCACCATCAAAGAGATCAAAGAGATTGATCATATTCACAAGGAAACAAGTGAAGAAGATGAAGAACTGGAGAGGAAACTATTGTCCTAGCTCCTGATGTGGGAGAATTTCTTATATTTAAGGGAATCTTATATACCATTGACAGTTCTAAGGAGGAACATCAGAAAGAACACATCTTTCACTCACAGTGTACCATCTAAGGCAAGGTATATAGCTTGACTATTGATGAGAGAAGTTGTACTAATATTGCCTCCATACATTTGATTGAAAAATTAAGTCTACCTACTGTCCAACACCCATGACCTTACTCACTCCAATGGTTTAAAAGCGGTAATGATGTCCATATGACTAAACAAGCCTTGATTGTCCATTCCATTAGGAACCTTAAAGATGAGGTATTTTGTGATGTATTACCCATGCATGCTTGTCATTTATTGTTAGGAAGACCATGGCAGTTGATAAGAGTGTTATTCACCATGGGAAACCTCATACTTATTCCCTTAAGATAAAAGGTTGTAGCTATACCCTAGCTCCCTTACCACCTAGCCAAGTCAAAACTATTATCCAAACTGATAGGGAGGGAAACACAAGTGAGAAAGCCTTGTTTTTAAGTGAAATACGGGTTGAGAGTTCTATAAGCAAAGGTGAAACAGTTTATGCCTTGCTTATGTTGGAAAAAGGAGAGAGAGAGATACCTTTGCATCCTCTAGCTTAACCCCTTTTACATGAGTTTGAGGATGTTTGTCCTAGTGATCTACCCCTGGGGTTACCTCCAATCAGGGGCATTAAACATTAGATTGACTTACTGTCCATTCCAAGTGAGTTAAGAGTGAGCAGTGATGCTGAGTTAAGGGATAAGGAGATGAAGAAGTTGCATAAACATATTAGAGGTCACATAGAGAAGGCAAATGTAGCTTACCATGCCAAAGCCAACAAGCATAGGAAGCATTTGGAGTTTAGACCAGGAGATATGGTTGTTTCAGCCACATTTAACATTGGTGATTTAAGTCCTTATGTGGAGGATAACTTTAAAGATCATTCATATTTGAGAGCAAATCCTCTTGAAGAAGGGGAGGTTGAGCACGGTACCATAAAGAGATCCCATAATCTAAACCATTACCAAGGCACTAACCAAGCCAAGGAGGTTAATCAAGCACTGGTTACTCAAGTCCAAACCTTGTTCTCCTTTTTCAAGTCCAGAACTAACCATGCTTTTTGGATAGTGTTTTCCTTGGTGTTCCTAAGACATCTTATGGGCAAGTCATACTTTTTGAACTCCATAAGATGTCTTTGTTTCTTAGAAAATTCATTTTTGTCCTAAGTCCAAGGCGTTGTGTTCAAACAGCCCAAAAGACCAACATGCACAGAATTAACTCAATTCTACCGGGTTGTCTGGTTTAGGTTGGTTCACCACCTAAAACCAGATTTAGGAGCAATTATTTTAGTTAGGATGTTAGCCAATATCCTAAGGTGTCAAACCAAGGAAGAAATTTAAGGCTAATTCTAACTTTTGGTGGAGATTCAATTGACCAAATTTCACTTATACAAATTGGGCTCTATTCTGACCAGTTTAGAAAATTAGCTTAGTTATCAAACCAAGATCTGATTTAGAGCTAATATTTTTATATGGGATGTTAGTTGACATCCTAGGGTACCTTATTATGCAAAAAAACCAAGGCCAATTCAAGTTTTTCCAAGTGATTCAACCTCCACAAACTATGGTTTTAGTTATTAAGATGAATCGCCCATCTAAACCTAATTTAGGGCTAATTTTATGGGTTGGAATGTTTATGAACATCATAAGGAACCTTTGCATTAAAATCAATTCTAAATCAACTTTAGGTTGGAGAACCAACTTGATCAAAATCAGTGTTAAACCGGGTTAGTTCGGCCTAAGTAAACTGCTTTGATTTTGCAAAGATCTTTGCTTAATGGGAAGGATTTTGTGACCTTCCTACTTTCCTCCTTCACTCCTTGGATGACGAGGAACACCGTCATGAGGCTTTTTGTAGCTTTGGAAGGCAAGTTAGCTAATTGGAAGAAAGAGAGAGATCCACTTGCAATCTGAGTCAATGATTGTTTAAGGCCAGATGGTTGATAATTTTAATAACCTTTAGTCTTTATTTTTTCTTGAAAATAAATATTATTTTTAGTGTTTATTACGTTTTTTTTTTTTTATGGGAAATAATGAAATGGGAAAATTTGGTTAAAAAAATGCAACATTGTAATTTATGAAAACAAAGATGGACCTTAAGAAAAAAAAGGAGATTGCATCTATTGAATCATGGACTTGAGCTATCGAAACTTCCTTCCCCTTCCCACGTGCGTAGCCACCCCCCCTCCTTTTTCTCTCTTCATTTTATAATTCCTCATCCTTCTTGGACTCCATCCACACCTCCAAACCCCCAAAATCACCAACCTCACCATCTGCTTCACCACATTCCACGGAACCAAGATGCCCACTCCCCTCTCTTCATTTACCAAACCCAATAGCAATCCAATCAAATCCCCCCATGTCCTGAGATCAGTTCATCATCACGCACCAGCATCATCCTTCATTAGAAACAAACCTGATATTTTTCGGGTGTTCTTTCTCTCTCTATCCAACAAGACCCAATAAGCGGCTCCATGATTTTCGCCAAGCTTGACCGTGTCACGTGCTCGTACTGTTGGGTGACTCAAACTGAAATAAGCATCATGGGTAGCGAAGAAAATGGAAGCAGTCACCAAATTTTGTGGGAGTGGAACTTTGGATAGAGTTGAGATGTGAATATAAATAGGGGGCAGGGGAAGCTCGAAGGAAGCCATTCAGCATCTGTAGTCAGTTATAGTCTTGAACTTTCCTTTGTACCCCTTTTGATTCTCTATTTTAACTTTTCAATCTCACAAGTTTTGGTTTAGTTTAGAGGTTGTCATTTTGCAGTTTTTGATTATTTAGGTTGGAATTGATCTTGTTTTTTTTTTTGGGTTTACGTCTAGGTTTGAATTTGGACTACTTTGATTGTTACTCTGTTTTTTTTATTTGAGTTATCTGCTTTTCAAGTCTTAATTTTGAAATTCATATATTCTTTTGTTTTTTTGTTCATTGTCTATTTATTTCCTAATGTGGGTTAGAGCAACTTTTTAGTCAGACAGTGGGCTTTGATCACTTTATGTGTTCTTTTCATTCTGGCCATTCAATTTTAATATTTGGGACTTAACTAGATGACAAAGTTAGGTGAAAGATTAATTGTTTGGTGTGGGAGTAGGTCGGGTGTGGGAATTGGTGAGCTTTGATTTATCAAGTTAGTTGTTGTTAATTGGCGACCAGCGTCGTCAATTAGTAGTGCTATTTTTTATTTTATTTTTTTCAGTTAACATTTTGGTGTGAAGCAAGCTTAGTCATTACTTTTATTTAGTAAATTTAATTATTATTAATAGTTAAGTTGACACCGTTCACTTACGGTAATTTTTCACAGTAACAAGTTTTTAGCGTTGTTGTTAGGGATGGTAAGTATTCAATTAACCACTTTCTGCTTTACTGTTTTAGTTTATATTTGAATCTTTTATTAGTTTTGTGATTTGTTTCATTTTTATTTGAGTAGCTGTAATTAAATCATTTTTTAGTTATTTATTTTCTCTATTGTAAAAAAAACAAAAAAACAAACAAAAATACGATTGTGGTTGTGGACTTTCATGATTATTTGGGTCAGAGAGTCTAAAAGAAGAAGACTCGCTAAGATCAAACCTAAACCTGAATTTGAACTTGAAAAAATGGTTGGACATGATAAAAATGAAAAGGGCTTTGAATGAGACCTTTTACCCTCCATGTTCAACTGTACCTTCATGTTTTAATCTGCATGTCCTAAGTGCTAATGTGAACCTTAAAGTGGAACCACATTACATCCAAATGCTTCCTAAATTCATTGGACTTAAAGTTGCTTATTTATTTCTAAGTGAACTTGAAGAATTGTGCAATATGATACATTTTTATTATGTACAAATTGATGGGGTTAAACTGAAATTCATTCCTTTCGCATTAAAAGATTATGCTAAGAGATGGATGTAAAGTTTTCCTACTAACTCTATATCTAGTTGGAATGATTTTGTTAAGGTTTTCTTACGAAAATATTTCCCTAATGACAAAACTGTTAAATTAAAGCATGAAATTAATCGGTTTATTTAGTTTGACAAAGAACCTTTTTAAACATATATGGAAACATTTAAGAACTTATTAGCCTAGTGTCCCCACCATGGTCTTGAACATTGACGTCTTTGCCAAATTGTGCATGAGGGTTTGGGTCAGCAGACTAGGACTATGCTAGAGTCTATGTGTCAAGGTGGATTCTTATCCAAGAATCCTACCGTAATTTAGGAATTCTTATAAGACTTAGCTGAAAAGACAATGCAGTGGGAAATCACTAGAGATGATAGTTTGAGTTCTAGAATCACCAGTGCTAAGGGAGGTATGCAGTTAGCGTTAGACTTGAGCCATATCGAGTCCAGGTTTGTAATTTCAGAGAACCAGTTAAAGGGGTTCACTATTCAGCAACCTCAGGTCTTCTAAAATGCTTCTATGTCATGTTCTCACTGTTAATCCCTATACTCACCAGTTATCAACGGGAACTGAGCAAGTGAACATGGCCTACCAAAGGCCAAGAAATAACCCTTTCTCACCAACTTAAAATCCAAGGTGGCGGAATCACCCATACTTTTCATGGAGTCAAGGTCAGAACTTAAGAGGACCTAGCACACATATTGGAATGTTTCCTAGAAACACTTCTATCCAATCCTACTAGGCACTTAGGCTACCTCCTCCCTCTGTTACCCACACACAATCACCTCTTGGCTATAATGAGATCGATAAAAGATTTAACAATCCATAGAGATCACAAAATAGCCTAGAAACGATAATAAGGACAATGGCAGAACATTTGCCTCAGCTGATCACCACCAACAGGGAAAAAGGAACATTTCATAGTCAGACAGAGCCTAACCTAAATCTAAGTCCATCCTTGATGCGTTCACAAGTCCAAGATAACGTGAAACGAGTTAATGTAATAACTTCACTAAGGTCAGGTCGTTTAATTAATCATAACTTAGAAGACTTTATGGATGTTCCTATTCAACTTTCTCCATCTTTGTCTCCACCTTCTCTCCTTGAGAATGATTCTGCTTCTAGGGATGCCACTGATGGCATCCCAATTGATCATTTCCTTTCCCAACCTAGTGACTTAGTTGGCCCTAAGAAGACAAAGCAAGATGGGTCTAAGAAGGGAGAAGATACATCTCACCATTCAAATGTTGAGTGGGTTCATAAACCGGCGGCACCTTTTTCAAATAGGCTAATGAAGAAGAAGGACCAGACCCATATTGATAAGATTAGAAAGACCTTCTCTCAAGTCAAAATTATCACTCCCCTTCTAGATGTTCTCCAGTAGATGCCTTCCTATGCTAAGTTCTTTAAAGAGTTGTGCACTACTAAGAGAACGACCAATGTCCCAAAGAAGGTTTTCTTAGTCTTTAATGTGAGCTCCACTATCTCACACCAGATCCTAGCTAAATATAAAGACCCTGGTTGCCATACCATCTCCATAGTCATAGGGGACCAGACTATCCGTAGAGTATTACTAGATTTAGGGGCAAGTGTCAATTTGCTTCCATACTCAGTGTATGAGAGGCTAGGATTAGGGGAGTTAAAACCCACTAGGGAGATCCTCCAGTTAACCGACCGCTCTATTACAACCGCTAGGGGTGTAACTGAGGACGTTTTGATTAAAGTGGGTGTAACTGAGGACGTTTTGATTAAAGTGGGTGTGTTTATATTTCATGTGGATTTTGTTATTTTGAAAATTGAACCTACTGCTCACCCTAAGGCCCAAATACCTGTCATTCTTGGACGACAGTTCCTACCTACTTCAAATACCTTGATCAATTGTAGAAATGGTATGATGAAGTTGTCTTTTGGAAACATGACTGTTGATTTGAATATTTTTAATATATAAAGACAACCTACTATTTTTGATGAGATTGACATTATTAATTAGCTAGATGCATATGCCTATGAGGACTCCTGTGCTAATGGTTTTCTTGAAAATGATCTTTGTGATGAGATAAATTCCATCTCCCCTGATTCTTCTTTATCCCCTTCTTTTGTTATACGTGCTCCCGATCCCACATTAGAGTTAAAACCATTGTCTGATTCCCTTAAATATGTCTTTTTGGGTCCTAATGAGATTTTTCCTGGGATTATTGCATCTGACCTAAATGAGGACCAAGAGGGTAAATTGTGCAATACGGAATTCATGTAGAGGATAATGCCAGACCTTACAAAGACCACCGAAGACGTCTAAACCCTACCCTACAAGAAGCTGTAAAAAAAGAGGTCATTAAGTGGTCACGTCATGGGATAATCTATCCTATTTCTAATAGCGAGTGGGCCAGTCCACTTCAAGTCGTTCCTAAGAAGACTGGTATCATTGTGATTAGCAATAACAAGAATAAGTTAGTCTCTACTAAAGTTCTGTCTGGGCGGTGTGTTTGTATTAATTATAGAAAACTTGATGCAGCCACTATGAAATACCATTTTCCTTTGCCTTTTACAGACCAAATGCTGGAAAGGTTAGTTAGACATAGCTACTACTGCTTTTTGCATGGTTATTCTGGCTATACCCAAATCTCTATAGCACCTGAGGACCAAGATAAGACTACTTTCACATGCCCCTTTGGAATTTTTGCCTTTAGGAGAATGCCATTTGTTCTTTGTAATGCTCCTCTCATTTTTCAATGTTGCATGATTTTTTTATTTTCTGACATGTGAATAATGCATTGAGGTGTTTATGGATGATTTTTCTGTGTTTGGTTCCTTATTGGATGACTGTTTTTCTAATCTAACTAGAGTTTTGCAAAGATTCAGGGAGAAGAATTTGACTCTAAATTGGAAAAAATGTCATTTTCTGGCAAAGAAGGGAACTGTTCTAGGACATGTAATTTCACATAAAGGGATTGAAGTTGATAAAGTAAAAATTGATTTTATTACTAATACCCCCCTTCCACATGTGTGAAAGACATTATGTCATTTTTAGGGCATGTAGGATTTTATAAACGATTCATCCAGGATTTCAGTAAAATTGCTAAGCCCTTGACCAATCTTTTAGCCAAAAATGTGCTATTCACTTCTTTGAGAAGTGTTTAAAGGCACTTAATATGCTAAAGGAAGCCCTGACTTCTGCATCTATCCTACACCCTCCCATCTGGGGAGAGGCATTTGAGCTAATGTGTGATGCTTCTAACTACGCGGTAGGGGTTGTCTTAGGACAACATGTAGATATGAAACCTCATGTCATATATTATGAAAGTTATATCTTAAATGAGGCCCAGCTAAACTACACTGTGACTGAAAAGAGTTTTTGGCAGTTGTGTTTCGTTTTAAAAAATTTCTACCTTACTTGATTGGATCTCATATTATTGTCCATACTGACTATGTTGCACTTAAGCATCTCTCTTCTAAGAAGGATACAAAACCTAGATTGCTTAGGTGGATTTTGCTCTTGTAGGAGTTTGATTGTGAGCTTTGGGATAGAACATGGTTCTGAGAACCTGGTTGCTGACCATCTATCCCGGATCATTGTGGAAAATGAGAATGAATCCCCCATTTCTGAGTGTTTCACTGATGAATAGCTACTTATGGTTTAATATAAACCATGGTATGCTGATATTGTCAATTATCTCATGACTGGTGAGGTACCCTTAGGTTGGAGTAAGCATAATAAGGATCGATTCTTTTATATGGTGAAATTTTTCTATTGGGATGACCCATACTTGTTCAGATCATATTTTTAAGAGGTATGTCCCTGATAATGAATTAGAAGTGTCCTTTATTTTCGCAATGACCAAGCTTGTAGGGTGCATTTTAGTGGAAAGCAAACAGCTTTTAAAGTCCTTTAGTGTGGTTTGTATTAGCCTACCTTATTTAAGGATGCCCACTTGTATTGCAATAGTTGCCGTGGGTGTTAACAGTTTGGGAAAATGAGTATTAGACATATGATGCCCGTTAACCCAATAATTATTGTTGAGATTTTTTATGTTTATGGAATTGATTTTATGGGACCATTTTCATTTTCTTTTGGGAATAAGTATATTCTCCTTGCTGTAAACTATGTGTCTAAGTGGGTGAAGGTTATGCTAACTAGGACCACTGAGGCTAGAATTGTTGCCAAGTTCCTTAAGAAAAACATTTTCTCCCAATATGGCATGCCTAAGGCTATCATTAGTGACCAAGATATTCATTTCAACAATCGTTCTTTTGAGGCATTGTTGAAAAGTACTCCATAATTCACCATTTAACCAACACTTATCATCCCCAGACTAGTGACTAGGCAGAGGTTCTAATAAACAGATCAAACAAATTCTAGAAAAAACTGTGAGTAGAAACCGTGAGGATTGGGCAGATAAGCTCATTGATGCTCTCTGGGTTATAGAACAACTTTTAAGACCCTTTCTGCATGTCTCCTTTAGGGTAGTCATTGGAAAGCCCTGTCGTCTTCTTGTAAAGCTTAAGCATCGGGTTGTATGGGCTATAAAGACTTTGAACCTTGATTTAGAGGCAATCGGATTAGAGAAGAACTTACAGTTGAGTGAGTTAGAAGAAATTAGAGCTGAGGCCTACGAGAATGCTAGGATGCATACAGAGAGAGCAAAGTTATTTAATGACAGGCGTATTCATAGGAAAGAGTCCTATCCAGATCAGAAGGTGTTGTTTTATGACTTCAAACTACACCTTTCTCTAGGTAAGTTGAGATCTTATTAGACTAGTCCTTTCATCATTTCTTATGTTTTCCCATATGGTGCCATAGAAATATAAGACCCCATGAGAGGTACACATTTCAAGGTGAATGGGCAAAGGTTGAAACCATTTTTTTGGAGCTCCCTACAGAGGAGAGAGAAGTAGAGTGTCTGATGCTCTATTAACCACAGTACAGAGATTGAGGATGTGAAGATTAGCTTAGATACATCCAGTATTCAACCTAGCACTATCGTTCCTTTATATACAACCTTATTTCTTTTATTATCTTATCTTCATTTCTTATTGTGCGCCTTCTATTCTTATACTTTGCATGCAACAGAAACATTGCATTGTTTAAGTGTGGGGGTGAGGGCCTTTGCAGATTTTTATTTAAAAAAAAAACAAAAATACCAAAAAGTTTTTTTTTGGGTTTTTTTTTTCCTTTGTTTTACTTTATTTTGGAGATTGTATACTATTTTGACTGATTTGACCCCTTGTAACTTAGTATTAGATTGTATATAGGTGAGTCTGATAGAGTCGCAAGTGCATAGTGACATTGTAGCAAATCAAGATCGATCCCACAGAGATTAGGTCAAGTTACTGGGCTATGTTCCCTCAGAATAGACTAAGCAAATTCAAATTTGTGAATGAAATTAAACTATGCTACTTATCTAATCTAATAGATAAACAATCAAGGGATTTAATCAAATAAAGCAATTTTCCAACTCAAGCATTAGTTAAGCGCCTTTTCTTTAGATGAGCAATTCTAAAACCAATAATCGAATTATTAAACCCCTCTTTTAAGGTGGAATGAAATTCTTAAATCTAATCAACTATTATTTCTCGAGGATTTTTGATTAATCGGAGATCATTAGAAATGCGATTATCAAATTTTAGGGGCTTCTTAAACGATGAGTCTTTCTCAAGATCCCATACACTTAAGTTGAATCTCAGTTTTCCCACATCTAGTTTCACCTTACAATGCTTCACCCAATGTCTAAAACAAGCAAGAAGTTGATCAAGTATCCCACTACGAATTCAATATCTAAGATTCAATAGAATAAACCCAACAAATTCAAAGTATTTTTAGATCAAAACGAGAATTGATTCAATCACGGGAATTCAACTCAATTTAAACATTAATAAATCAAATCTTAACATAAAAACCAATACTAATATGAAAAGCATAAAAATCTAAAGACAAAAGAGAAGAGAAGGGAGAGGAATCCCTTAACCAATGTGTGTTTGTATAGGTAGTTGCAAACCTAATCCAGAATCCTTGCAAATCTTTAGCTTCAACTTGCTCTCAACTCTCTCTAATAAAGTCTAAATTCTAACTAGATTGTGGAAAGGGATATAGCGTAATGAATTAAAGTAGTAAAACAGGACTTTTTATGGCGGAAATAAAGGCTGCAAACATCAAAAACTCTTGGAAGTCGAACAGTCGTGAAGAAACCAAGCCGATTCGAGGAAAACAAAGCTCACCATGGACCGTGGGAACCACCACCGCCAGACCGTGGTGAACTCCGGCTATGCTGATCAATCAATTTTTGTCCCGTTGCTTCCCTTGGATGTTCTGGGCCATAGTACTGGTGAAGTTTGGTCTGTGTTGAGTGTTTTTAGGCCTCTTTTGTTATCTTCTTTGATCTATAAGACCTCAAAATCTTCTTTGTACCAACATATTTCATATTCACAAGATCAAAATCTATAAACACTCAAACAAGCGAAACCAAGCATAATATTAGAAACAGGGTCACAAATCATACAACAAAGCATATTAATCCCCTAAAATGACTCCCAAACACTTATGAAATCCTATGCAAATATGACATTCATCACTCCGCCATGCTTAAACCTTTGCTTGTCCTCAAGCAAATATTAGATAAAACCAACAAGGGAGATGTAGTTAGGACTCAAAAACTTAACAACTTCTTCAAACTAGGCAACTTATAGCACATCACAAGCAAGGGTATCTATCGACATCAACCCCAAACAATGCGCAAAACATTTCAAAATCAAGAGAAGGTGGATGTTTTCAAAGAAATATACGACCACATGCTAGATATTAAACTTGACACCCCCCAAAGAATCACAAAGCATGTCATGCAAGTACATGAAATTGATTAGAGCCAAATGCACTAGTAGAACCTCACTTTAAGAAAAATGTGAATCACTACCACTCATCTGTTTAAATTGTAGCACAAGTTCACTCAAGACTCATTCCAAAGATGCAAATTACCATATGCTTGACAAGGCTCTAAAATTCTCCAACACTAGGACTATAATGTGCACATAACATTCAAGAGAACTTTACCTGGGCTGGAATAAGGCTATAAGGGTTAAGAGAAAGAAGTAGATTAATGAATTTGGGCAATGTGGAGCTATGTAATCAAATAAGTAGAGAGCAACCAAGAAGGCAACAAGAAAACATTAAGTTCACCAACACTGCAAACCCCAACAACACAATGAACATACCCTAATGAATCATGTAGAAAATGGGTTGACAAAGAAAGGAACTCAATCTATGTAAATGCCTAATGCTAATCACTTATTCATTCTTTTTTTTTCCCCCTTCTTCCTCTTCTGTCTTTTCTTCTTTCAACATGACTTTTGTTCTTTTTTTTTTTAAGAAAATAGAATGAAAATATCAATTATTAAAATGCATAGGGCACGAATTAACAACTCGCATGTGAGACCCGGAGTTTTGTCGTACTTGCTTAATGAATATTATGCCTATTGGGTTAGAAAATTTTATTTTAGTATCCGCCAACCTACAACTGCCATATTGCCCAAGTTATCGATCTATTCAACTTCAGATCCCCCCAAAAAAAAAATTGTCTAAAGTTGTATAACTTGAATAGTCTTCGATTTCTTGAAGCTCCAACCAAAGCGATTCCCAAATACAATCAGATTGTTGAACCCTGGTAATAGTTCTGTAATTTACTAAATCGATCCTTAATATATTCAGGGGCGGGTAAGCTGACCCACGATTATATTTAGGATTCGGTTTAGGATTAAGAGTCGGGAATTCAAATGATATTAATCAGTGGGCCAGAGTTGTGTGGGATTAGTAGAGAGAAAAAAAAAGGAAGGAGTGTGTCCAAAAAGGACCGGAGCCACGGACCCCCCCGAGCTCTCTCTCTTTCCTCTTTCTTCTTCTTCTTCTTCCCGACATTGCTCTGCTTTCCCTGTTCCTCATCTCCTCCTTCGCTTCTCCTCCTTGCACGCACCACGACTGGCGAAACCGAGCCCCAACCCAACCAACCCAAGAGCCGGCCAGCCTCCTACGCATAGCTGATCCAAAATTCGGGCATAGGCAGGGCTGATTTTGGCGAAGGACCAGCCGAACACCTGGTGAAATTCGAGCATGCAGGTGAGAATTCGAGCAACCTTACCCCTATAAATTGAATCCTTTGTATCCATTCCCTTCAAATCATGCTAACTGTGCTTGAATTCTTCAAAATTCGCAAGTTAGGGTTTTGGGTTTAGTGGTGGTCGTGTGTCACGCGAAGAACAGAGAAAATTCTGAGCTTTGGGTGTTCGAATTTATCTTCAATCTAGCCCCTTTCGCGTGCTATAACTCAGATTCGAGGTGGGTAAATCCTTAATCCCTCCTATTTTATGGATTTCGAATAATAACTATACGAATCAGTTTACTGAATTGGTAGATTGGATTGTTGTCGTATGAATTCGATTGTATGTGTGAACAAACTTTGAGTTTCCCCAATTTACAGCTTCCCTTAATATTAGTATGAATTCGTATATAGTATTCAGATTTTAGGCCTTGGAAATGGGTTTCGATTTCGAACTTAGTTTGAATTAAACGCTAACTAAGCACGTTATGTCTCAAACGGGTTTCGGTCTACGATTAGCAAATGTATTACGTTATTAAGAAGCTTTTAAATTGAAAACGAGATTGTTTTACGATTTAGCAACCCTATTATATTTATACGAAGCATTTAAGTTAGAAATTAAGTCATTTTACGATTTAGTAAACCTTTTACGTTTGTAAGAAGTTTTTAAGTTATTTATGAAGCCGATTTACGTGTTAACAAATCTTATTTCATTTATAAGAAGCTTGTAAGTTTAGAACGAAGTCGTTTTACAAACTAACAAATGTATTACGTTCTTAAGAAGCTTTTAAGTTGAAAATGAGATCGTTTTACAATTTAGCAACCCTATTACGTTTATACGAAGCATTTAAGTCAGAAATTAAGTCGTTTTACAATTTAGTAAACCTTTTACGTTTGTAAGAAGTTTTTAAGTTATTTATGAAGCCGATTTACGTGTTAATAAATCTTATTTCATTTATAAGAAGCTTATAAGTTTAGAACGAAGTCGTTTTACAAACTAACAAACGTATTACGTTATTAAGAAGCTTTTAAGTTGAAAACGAGATTGTTTTACGATTTAGCAACCCTATTACATTTATACGAAGCATTTAAGTTAGAAATTAAGTCGTTTTACGATGTAGTAAACCGTTTACGTTTGTAAAAAGTTTTTAAGTTATTTATAAAGCCGATTTACGTGTTAACAAATCTTATTTCATTTATAAGAAGCTTGTAAGTTTAGAACGAAGTCGTTTTACAAACTAACAAATGTATTACGTTATTAAGAAGCTTTTAAGTTGAAAACGAAAACGTTTTACGATTTAGCAAACTAATTACGTTTATATGAAGCTTTTAAGTTGGAAATGAAGTCGTTTTACGAATTAGTAAACGTATTTTACGAAGTTAGTTTACAAGTTAGTAAATTTATTACGATTATGAAAAGCTTTTAAGCTATTCACGAAGTCGATTTATGAGTTAGCAAACTTGGCCTGCATCATGTTTATCCTTTTGCGTTTGAAAGATTGAAATGAGCATAAAAAGGGCAACTGAAGGTGATTATATACGAATCCTAGCTTTGGAGTACATGCTGGTTAACTACCCAAGTTTTGAATCGTGAGTTAGTAGACTCACTATGATTTTTAAGAGGCTTTTCTTGTTGTTTGCCTAAAAGCTAAAGTTGCAAGAGGATTATGTTTTTATGTTATGAGTTCAAAATATATGCAGATATATATGAATAAGTATAAGCATGTTGTTTACTAAGTATGTATGTGTATGAATGTTATAAGTTTCTAAGACATATATATGAATAAGTATGTACGTGTACGAATGATTATGTTATGTTATGTTATGTATACATGGAGGAGCTACTCTAGAAACTTTAAGTTTAAGTCTGAGACCTAGGGATGGTGGCTTAGTTCCCGCCTGGTATCACATAAGTTAAGTTATGATAGATTCAGGGATGGTGGTTTGATTCCCACTTGAAGTCTAAGTATGAAAATTATATCTCATCATAGTGTGATGTCTGTCCGGATAGGCATATGTTGTTGCTCGAGTTTGGTCGACTCGGGATGGCAGTAACAAAGTACCTCTAAGAGTCTAGTCTCCTCATTTACGTGAATAAGTTACTATGTATGATTTTCGATAAGTGAAACTTAGGTGTAAAACCCCTTTTATGCTATGTTTCTGGGTTTACGTAGCTTTATTATGTTAAGTCAATGCATTATGGTTTCTTCTAAAGTTAAGCTTTTTGGTATGGCTATTCCTTCACTCGGTTTATGGTTCGAATATGATGTATTATGTGAAAGCTCTTCAACTAAAATGAATTACAAAAGGCTTTTGCAAGTTAATATGTATTTTAAGTATGTTTTGGGAGAGAGGGTTTACCCACTGAGCGGTGGTTGCTCATTCCCATTACTTTCCCCCTTTTCCCAGATCCACAGCTATGTGATTGATGCATGGAGCGCCCAGAGTGGACTTGCTTGGACTGTATTGCTGTGTTTATGATATCATTATGTAATGTCGATTATGATTATAAGGTTATGTAATTAATCATCTTTTTGTAAGGTTTATGAACATAAGAAAGGCTCTATGTACTCCGGGTGTGTGGCCCATAGAGTTGTGGACTCCGGCGTGTAGCCGTTGAGTTTTTGGTATTCTTTTGTACTTTAATGCAATTCAGGGATCTTAATGTAAGGCTTAGGCTTAGGGAAATGATCAGTTTTCAGGGGAAACTCTGTCCGTTTCGCTCCAGGAACTAAGAAAATACTACCTCTCCTAGCCTAAGGTTAAGTCAAAAGCCTAGTTCTGTAATTGTGGCACATATGCTATGTAAGTTTTCTTAAGTTCTGACTGTTAAGTCCCAATAGGTTATGTTTCAAGTTAGTTAACCAAGTTGCCTTAACAGTCTTTCCTAGGGAAAGACTGTGACATGTAACACGACCCGCTGAGGTCAAGGTGTTACATCGCAACTTAATACAAATTTATATAACTTGAATAAGAGGGGAATGAAACCAAATACTCAATGTCATCAATCCCTCAACAAACTAACATACCAAAGCTACCTTAAACTCAAATCCCCCTAAAACCACCCACTACATAGATGAATTGATGCTGCATAGACTTAGCGTAAAGATAGGAACATGTGTTTGGCCAAGGTTTAATATGAAGGGATCCCAATAAGGACAGGATTATAGCTCAAAGGGGCTAGCAAAGGGGATAAATATGTAATAAAAGGATAGACTATTTCAAGGGTAGGTTATTTGGCTATGTGACTAAAATGTCTGAAGAAAGAATGCCTCTATCATATCATCAACTGTGTACATGCTAATGTGGTTTTGAACAAGGATTTAGGTAAGTTCCAGAGATGCAAGTTGGAAGAGTCACACGCACGAAAGAACATGAGAATAAACATAATGAATTAGTCCAAAAGAGGGCTCAAAGTCTCACAAGACATCTACCAAAGTCTCAATTAGCTCATGTGATGACTATCATATGCCAATATTAGTGCTTAGGACTCTAAGGGGGCAGTATAGTTCTCAATCAAGACAAGAGTCAAAACAAGAAATATTTAGAAAACCTTCACAAATTTTAGCACCAAAAGGGATTACACATCAAAAGTTATCCAATCTCATGAAAGCTATTGTGCCTAAAGAATCATCATTAAAGGTTATCTCAAAACAATCCACACCATCCCTACATACAATCCTATATGCACATCTAAAATGCAATTAAATGCAACATGCTAGTGTAAACAAAAGGAAAACCTAAAACTATATGCTTTAACTAGTATGCAAATTAAAAACCAAAATAGAAAACATGAAACAACCCTTCCCCTATGTTGAGATAAAGCATTATTCAAACTAAAGAAAGTAAGAGAAGGGAAAGGGAACAGTATAACGATTTTACCAAGTAAGGTGTTGGATACACCTAAGCTAAGGCCTCCTTGCAAATGGGGTAAATTGGATACCGTCAACGCACGTAGAAGCCTATTGAACACCACAACATGGGGTTCGCAAGCATGGTAGTAAGAGAGCAGCAAGATAATCATGATAAAGAAAGTTAGAACTCCCTTCAACAAACTAAATGCCATAGAAAAATCAAAAGAGAGATCAAAGAAAGTATTCCACATGATTTTTCTGGGTGCATCCACTACGTACATGCAATATAGGTCAAGGGAGGCATTATACTTACTAAAGTAACCTAGGGATATAAAATTATCAACATTCCCACCAAGCACATCAAACATGTTATCCTCATAACCCTAATCAACATTAGTATCACAAATCATAGGATTATCAATGAGCACATCAATGTAATACTCGGGGGAAGGAGAAGGTAATGAATAAAGAGGGGAAACATGTGAATGATCAAGGGAAGTGAGGAGAAAAATATCATAATCAAGGCTAGGAAAGTCCTTATGCACATACACATCACAGGACTCCTCCAAAGGAATCTCAACTAGATCATTCACCTCATCTAAAGTATCTTTCGATTCAAAACATGCATTAACAACATCAAACCCAGCAACAGCCTAAAAAGGCTCTCCCACCTCAAGTCCTATGCACTGAGCTAAAGGAAATGATGAATCAGGTAAGGTCAAGACAACATTAGTATTATCCCCGGCTGATGCAAAGTCAAGTTGAGCATAGCATGCATAATAAGGGACACCAATTTATAGCATGGTCAGAAGAATTACACAAGTCACACAAAAAAAGGGCATAATAAGATCTAATATAGAATGCACAAGGATCAGAGAATGAATATCTAGAAACTTGACTAGCCTTCTCAAATTCCAATGAATTCCAAGCAATCCACTCAAGCAACTTTCATGCCTCATAAACATTTTTACCAAGAAAACCCCAATGCTCTAAAACAGCACGGGTTTCACTATTCATGACCTCATCAACAATGTCTAAAATTTTACATTTACTCACACAATAACTACATTGAGCAAAAAAGATATTTAATCGCTTAAAATGCCTTTAAAATAATTCATGCTCGAATTGAGGAAATTGAAAAATGGCCATCGTCTTTTCTGAAAAAATTTTAATTTTTTAATTTTTAATTTTGTTTGTTTTTTTCCAAAGAAAAATAAAATGCGTAGTCAAAGCTATCGGGAAAAGCAAAATATTTGACACGAGTCTCTGATAACGGCGTCAAAAACTTGATAGGGCCGTAAGCGCACGATGGCGTTGTAGCAAATCAAGATCAATCCCACAGAAACTAGGTCAAGCTACCGGACTATGTCCCCTCAAGATAGGCTAAGCAAATTCAAATTTGTGAATGAAATTAAACTATGCTATTTATCTAATGTAATAGATAACCAATCAAGGGATTTAATCAAATCAAGCCATTTTCCAACTCAAACATTAATCAAGCACCTTTTCTCTAGATAGGTAATTCCAAAATCGATATCAAATTATCAAACCCCTCTTTCAAGATGGAATGAAATTCTTAAATCTAATCAACTACCATTTCTCGAGGGTTTTTGATTAATCTAAGATCATTAGGAATGCAATTATTAAATTTTAGGGGTTTTTTAAAGGGTGAGTCTTTCTTAAGATCCCACACACTTAAATTGAATCTTAGTTTTCCAACATCCACTTTCACATTTTATTTCTTCACCAAAATGTCTAAAACAAGCAAGAAGTTGATCAAATTTCCCACTACCAATTCAATGTCTAAGATTCAATAGAATAAACCCAACAAATCTAAAGCACTTTTAGATCAAAACAAGAATTGATTCAATCACGAGAATTCAACTCAATTCCAAGATTAACAAATCAAATCTTAACATAAAAACCAATACTAATTTAAAAAGCATAAAAATCTAAAGAGAAAAGGGAAGAAAAGGGAGAGAAATCGCTCAACCGATGTGTGCTTGTATAGGTAGTTGCAAACGCGACCCGAAATCCTTGCAAATCTTCACCTTCAACCTGCTCTCAGCTGTCTCTAATGAAGTCTAAATCCTAACTTGATTGTGGAAAGGGATATGTCCTATGAATGAAAGTACTAAAATAGGACTTTTTATGGTGGAAATAAAGACTGCAAACATAAAAACTCTTGGAAGTCGAACAGCCGCGAAGAAACCAAGCAGACTCAGTATAGGAACCACCACGGTCAGACTGTGGTGGACTCTGTTGTGCTGATCGATCAATTTTTATCCGCTGCTTCTCCTGGATCCTTCTGGGTCGTGGTATTGGTTACGGTTGGTCCGTATTGGGTGTTTTTGGGCCACTTTTCTTATTTTTTTTATCAATAAGGCCTCAAAATCTTCATTGTACCAACATACTTTGGGTTTACAAGAACAAAATCTGCAAACACTTCTGAAACAAGTGGAACCAAGCATAATAGTAGAAATAGGGGCACAAATCATACAATTAAGCATATTAGTCCCCTAACATGACTCCCAAACACTTATGAAATCCCATACAAATATGACATTCATCAGGAACATACATAATAAAACTGAGTCCTAAATGCGATATCCTATGACCCGATTCTAATCTCATCGTTCCATTATAATTGTGAGTCCAATCCTTATTTTGTACATCACCATTGTCTTAGAGTTTTAGACATTCAGGGTTAATTCTCCCACTTGTCATTGTTTTTTCTTTTAATTCGAAAAAAAGGAAAAAGGGAGGGAAAAAAGTGGCAAAGTTGGGAATGACAAGTATCCCTTTGAGGCAAGCGCTATTGGGTACTACCCTTTTAGGCAGTACAGCTATTGGAAAAGCTTGATTCCTATGTTAGTGAGTCAATAAAGTAGTTTATATTTTGCCAAGTAGGACCAGGTCAGACTCTGGTTCTCCTAGGATGGTGGTACATTTATACACTGTGCACTAGGATGGATACACTATTATGTTGGACTGGGAGGTGAAAAGTTAGAGTGTAGATGTCATTAGTGGGGATCTAGAGTCTTGGAGTGTACACCTTGTTTATATACAAGCTAATATATGAGCTATAGGTTTGATATGTCTGGTTGGGATTTTATATTGTCTCCCCTTGTACATCTGTGCAAATAAAGAAAAAAAAGAAAAAAAATTTATTTCATCTCTCTTCTTTCTATTCTTTTCTTTTTCTTTTTCTTTTTAAAGATTTTGTATGTACATCTTTTGCAAACCCTCGCGACACCTTACCTGTCCACTAGCGGGAACTTAGGGGCTTAAAGAGCTTGTTATATACACCAAATGCAACCGTGAATCTTACGAAAGTGAGTTAGAATTTTTATTTTATTTTATTCCCTTTTCTATGATTTTTGTTTTATTTGACTCGGGGACAAGCAAAACTTAAGTGCGGGGGCATTTGTTGAGTTTGAACGTTTGATAATTTTAATACCCTTTAGACTTTATTTTTGCTTGCAACTAAATATTTTTTTAGTGTTTGTTATGTTTTATTTTGTTTTGGAGCAAATAATAAAATGGAAAAATTTGGTTAATAAAAATGCAACATTGTGATATATGAAGACAAAGAATGGACCCAAGAAACAAAAAAGGAGATTGCATATATTGAGTCATGAACTTGAGTTCGCCAAACTTGCTTCCCCCTCCCACGTGCCTAGACACGCCCCTCCTTTTTCTCTCTCTGTATTTTACAATTCCTCCTCCTTCTTAGACTCCATCCACACCCTAGACCCCCAAAATCGCCAACCTCTCCATCTCCTTCGCCTCATTCCATGGAACCAGTAAGCAGCACCATGATCAGTTAATCAAACTAAAACAAGCATCATGGGTAGCAAAGAAAACAAGGGCAGTCACCATAGTTTGTGGGAGTTTGGATAGAGTTGAGAATGTGGGTATAAAGATGAGTGTGGGGGAAGTTCGAAAGAAGTAGTTCAGCATTTGTAGTCAGTTGTAGTCTTGAACTTTCCTTTGCAACCCTTTCGATTCTCTATTTTAATTTTTTAATGTCACAAATTTTGGTTTAGTTTAGAGGTTGTCATTTTGTAGTTTTCGATTATTTAGGTTGGAATTCATCTTCTTCTTCATCTAAAATTGATCTTGATTGTTTTTAGTTAACGTCTTGGTTGAATCTGGACTATTTTGATTGTTGCATTGTTTTCTTTTTTGTTTTTTTGAGTTCTCTGCTTTTCGAGTCTTAATTTTGTAGTTCATATATTCTCTTTTTTTTCAATTCATTTTTTATTTATTTTCTAATGTGGGTCAGAGCAATTTTTCAGTTCAGACTGTGGGCGTTGATCACTTTATGTCTTCTTTTCATTCTGGCCATTCAATTTTAATATTTGAGACTTCACTAGACAACAAAGTTAGGCAAAAGACTAATTGCTTGGTGTGGCAGTAACTTGGGTTTGTGAATTGTTGAGCATTGATTTATCAAGTTAGTTGTTGTTAATTAGTGACTAGCATAATCAATTAGTAGTGCTGTGTTTTATTTTATTTTTTCAGTTAATATTTTGGTGTGAAGAAAGCTTAGTCATTACTTTTATATAGTAAATTTAATTGTCATTAATAGTTAAGTTAACTGAGTGTTTAAAATTTGACACTATCATCTTCATGGGATGACCCGTGCTCTCTATCTCATACTAAAAGTTGACACCGTGCACTTGCGGTAACTTTTTACATCAACAATGACTATAAAGCAATCTGCAGCAGCCTACTATTTCTCTCTCGTCCATGTGCAAGTGGCTCTTAAAGAATGTTTACTACATGTTTAAGCTTGAGCTTAATATAATCAAAACTTGTATTGGGTAGACTCATTGTTGTAATTAGTTTAGCTAAATTTTAGTTTGTGATTAGCCTAATTATAAGCTTGTTTAGAGGTTTTCTAATTAGTAAGGAACCTACCTCCTTGCTTGGATACCAGGTTGGACATGTATATAAGCATCTTTGGTAGCTTGTTGTAATCAGATTCGTTGAATGAAGAAGAAAAGTTTTGTAATTTAAACACTCCTCTTGAAATCTGACTTTAAACAATCTGGTTATGTTGATTAATTTGAGTGCATTCCTTTAATCTAACTTGGTGGCATGGTCTTTAGAATTAGATGGTGGATTCCTTGATCACTTTGGGTGGTGGCCGAGCCTTCATCTCATTCATACCCACTATTTCTGGTTTGCTTAATTGCTTATTGCTTGTGATTCTTGAACATTCTGATCCAAGGGAAGGCATTGCTTGAGTTTGCTTAAGCTCACGCATCGCTACCCTATGCTGTTGGATCAACTTTATAAGTTTCTCACTACTGTTTATTCAATAATTATAATGATTATGTGGGTTGTGGTTTAAGACAAAATTGTTAATTTTGTTTTATAGCGCTGTGATTTAAGATTTAAAGGAAGAATCTACCTCTTTTAAGTAGATCTTTTCAAAGCCAATAAACTTAAATTCAATTTGTCATTTATCTTTTTCTAATTAGTGTGTTTTTCTGGTTTTGCTATCATTTATTGACATCATTATTTGGGATTTATAACTATTAGATTAATTAAATAAGAAACATCATATAGTATTGATATAAATGTAAGATAATCAATAGGAATTTCAAAAGTTGTATGCGTTCACTGACTCCTAAGAATTAGGGTTGTTTATCGATTCAAAACCAAACTAGGTTAGGTTGGACTGAAGACCGAATAAAGGGTAGAGAATGGACCAAGGAACATATGAGTTTTATTCAATTTTGGTAGGAACCAGATCGAAAAAAATCGGATTGCAAAAAATAGGACCGGGTCCATCATACTAATTAGCTGCTGATTAGCACATGCCTCAAGTTTACATCAAAGATCCATACTAAAAATGAACAAATTCTATCTATTCATTACATTCATGACATAAAGGAAAAAAAAATTAAAAAATTAAGACTTTTAATACAAGGAAGCAAGAGTTCAGGGAATGAAAAATATAGTCAACTACTAGATACTGCAATAAAAACCCTATAAATCCCATGCTTGGTCAATCGAAAGAATTACAAAATATTTTTTTTAATTATAATTTTGGCTAAGCAATCTATGTAATGCCAATATGCAAAAACACCTTAGAATGCACTACCCCTTAACAAGAATGCCCCTAGGAATGTTTGTTAGTGTCACTTCCTTTGAAGAACAAAATACCAAAATAGATCACATAAGAATACCCAAAACTCACATGAAAAAGTTCGATCTAGTCCTAAAGATTCTCGAAGCCAAATGAATTTTACAGGTTAGTAACAGAGAAAGAGAGAGAAAGAGAGAGAGAGAGAGAGAGAGAGAGAGAGAGAGAGAGAGAGAGAGCTTAGGGAGAAAGGAATTAAGCAAGATGACATTTGGATGACAGAACATTATAGATCTAAGAAATTCTATCCCGTGGCCTTCAAGAAGAGGCAAATGGTGGCCGAAAATCGCAAATCAGTAGAAGGATGTGGCTTATTTCAAAACTTCGAGATGCTATAGTAGAAATAGAGTACCCAGACAGGACAATGTTAAGTGAGGAGCCACTAGAGTTCAAAAGAATGGGTGGAATTAAGCGTTTTGAGTGGCATTAGGTTAGATATGAGAAAAATGAACAGCAAGAGAAGGGGAGGCAATCTCTAAGAAAAGTTAATACGAAGTCCTAAGAAGAAAGCTTCCATACGGACTATACATAGCACCACAATTTTTTTTTTTTAAAAATTTCGGTCCATCGATCCGAACCGATAGACTGACAACCTGGAATGGACCAAAGAACAAATAAGCAAAGTTTTTAGACCATAGACCAGACCAGATGTACTTGATCCGGCTTGATCTGGTCTGAGCCGGTCTTCGGTCTAGTCTGTGTTTGGACCAAATAATGAACACCCCTACTAAGAATTGTATATTTTACAGTAAAAGGGTGAGGTGCTGGGCACATAGCTCATTTGATTTTGTTTTATATTGTTTTAAAAATGTTTTACCAAAGAAGAAGTTGAACAAACCTAAAAGGGAACCAAATAATAGTGAAGGTTCTGAACATGCTGGGCAAGCTAATAACATGATGTTGACTCTTATTATCATTTGTATGTTGATGTCTACATTAGGATGTTGGATCATGATTCCTTTATACTAGTTCTAGTGGCTATTTTGCATTTTGTACGTCATTATGGGTTATAGGTGCTGGCTATCTTATCTTATAGCATGTTATGTCTTTTGGTTTGTTGATCTCCAAAGTTGATAATAGAAGCATTTTAGCTACCATGGATGGAGTATAATATTCTGGTTATTAATAGACATGAAAGACTTCTAATAATATTCCATTGAGCAGGATAAATTTTGACTATTTCTAATTTAAACTACTCTAAATTGTATATGTATCAACCTGCCGTTTCAGCCTTCCCTCTAACTATGGGCCTTTAGTATTTAAACAATGCCTAACATAGGCTAAAAAAGATTAGTCTATTTAATTAAGTTGGGGGTGTTACATATGATCTTTGGAAATGTATTCTTGCTAAACTAACGTGAGTTAAGTCTGAAAGGTTCAACAAACAAGATCATAGCTTGTGCTCTTCTTTCGCATTATTCATAATGTGACTTGTGTCCTTGATTTTTTTTTTTTTTTTGGTTGTACATATCATCTAAAACTGTTTAATTTTCCTAAGCGGTCATAAAGTTTATTGCTTTCTCTAACATGTAAAATGACTAATCCTAAGTGGTTACCAAGAGTTATGTCTTTGATGCAATTAATTACCACAAGATTGAAGTTGCATAAATCAAACATATAGCATGAGATTTAGAAGTATGCTTTCCTTCCTTCATGAACCCTTAGTGGAGGCCATTTAAAAGGGCAATGTTGATGTGGACTTTGTCCATTCCATTGGTCATATGTGCACCTCTGGACCCAACTCTTGGCCAATTGTCATGAAGTGAAGCCAATTACATCCGACAAGCATGGGGATTGTCTTACAAAATGCATTTTTCGAATGGTTTTCATATTTTATTAAAATATAGTGGCGACTTTACTCATTTGCAAAGCTCAAACTTTCTTAAAGCACTTATTGAAATAGCAATTGCTTGCATTTGAAGGTGGGATTAGGATACCTGCATACCAGTAGTTAGACTCTAGTGATTATTGCCACAATTGTATAAATTGTGGAACGGTCGTGCGAGGTGGCTTGACCAACCATGTCAAGCTTTGGTTCTTTTGACTTTTCTGTTTGCCACTCTTGTCACCTCTTTGTGCCTTCGTACTTTCTCCTCAGCTTACCTTTCTACTCAACATCATCAAATCCGTCAAGTTTGTGTTTCAAACACCTAAAAATGCGGCAATTAATAAAATAAGGTAAGCATGGATGGAAGGGAATGAAAGTGACTAAGTCCTCATCAAATCAATTGAAATAAGCAAGGAAAATGGTGAGAATGAGTGCAAAAATCATAAAAAATCGAGATTTATCAGTGGATGATATCATGTGCTAACATCATGGTTGGCAACCATTGGCAACTTATTTTCATGGTTGTTAATTTGTTGCCACTTATGGTTACACCACAAGAAGTTGTATATTTTATTGAGTATGCATATGCACAGAAGCATTTTTGAAGAATATTTTGCATAGTCATCATACTAACCACACATTTCAACCATGGGGAAATTAACTTATGATAATATACTTGCGGTAGCTTGAAGCCTCCTTAACTTTTTTTTTTTTCCAAAATTTACCACTAGTTGTGGGATTTGGCATCTAAATTAGTTTGTTGCAGTAGCAATGTTTAGGGGTCATAAATTATGGTTAGGTTGTAGGCTTATGATCATGAGCAAATATCTATTTGCCTTCTTCGACAAGCATTACTCGTAGCATAGGAGGTGAACTCTCTAATTCAATTTTTTTATGTAGCAATAATTACCTTTATGTGACCACACAGTGGTACATTTTAAAAACAATAAGAAAGTAAAAATCTCCTTTAAGAAAAACAAAAAACTCGCGGTGGGCTTCATAGTCTATTGATGATGGCATTGGCATATGCATAGCCCATCAGCACACCTCGACCACCCTCTACCAACCCTATTAATCCTTTTCACACCACCACTGGTCATCATATAGTGAGACCCCCTATTAAAGTAGACAATTCGCTGCCAAATATATCGACCAACCACTGTTATCTTCACACCTCACAAATTGCCCCCTCCCCAACAAAGCTACCACTTCCATCATATACTTGTCGGAACCTCCTAAACCCTAATGTATACTGTTGATTTCCAAAACCCTAAGACTCGAAAATTATCAATCAAACTAATAAATTTATCCAATATTGAATGAGGTTAAAACAATTTCTGACACAATTGGAGGATATCGCCCCAAACTCCCGCATAAATGCTTCATCCAATTGCGCTTGTTGATGCGATCGACCTAGAGGAGAAAGGAGCCGCCATTGGCACAATGCTATCTAGTAAGTTGCTTGGGTTGGGTCGTGATAAATTACCACTCAGAAATGGGTGTTATCATTGTTGTTTTTCTTTTATACTTAAAATAATTATTAAAAATTGAAAAATCAAAATTAACTAATGATGACAAGTTTTCAAATTGGTGAGTATCATTAGAGGGGGAAAAAAAATCTTTGTCTTAACTGACAACTTGGAAAAAAAAAGTTGTCACTAATATGGTCTACAAGACTAAAGATGTGGTTTTTATCCAAACCCAAAAAATCTTAATTAAAATCCATCCCATTTAACACCCGAATGGATGACAAAAACACGTTTAAAGTGGGTATTGACATGAGTTTTATGTTCGAAAATGATAACATGTATAGATATGGATTCCTAGAGCTAGTACCTGATGTATGTAGCCGATTTGATAATAACTGGCAAAAAATATATGCTATAACGAATTCAGCTAATAGATAAAAAAACTCTCATGGTAACTTTTCTCACAACCTTTTTGTTAGATTTTGTTCTCGAATTTTCTATTTATTTATTGCATTTGGTATAATGACATTCTACTTTTGATAAAATTGACCTTGAATACCAAGTTTCTTACATGTACAGATGATAAATTGAATTCCGTGCTATAATGTTACCTTTTGTGAGTCTTTTTGGGCTTGTTCTTTTATTAATTTTGCTTAAAATTAGTAATTAAATATATCATATATCCGAATATAGATTGGATATAAATTACACCTCACAATCCTTGTATGTAACCAAAAACCCAACTTGAAAACCTCAATAGATATGAATATATGTATTATATTTTTTAATCTAATATCTATATGAATATAAATAAGTATAATTTTGTAAATAAATATGAATACGAATAAAGATACGGGTACAAATATAGTTTAATCCACCCTAAATCTGCTCCGTGCCCAGCGGCAATTTATACCATCCACCTAGGTGTATGTGCTCTTAGCGGTGACATGTACATATCATCTAAGGTGGCAGCCTCATAAGATTTTTTTTTTAAAAAAATAGAAATAGGAAAAGACATAGGAATTTAATTGACTTTCCTAAACAATGTAAATTATTTCCTATTCTCTCTAATTAATCATGGCATTAAATTAGGAGAATATTTCTCCACCTTGCTATTTTCCTAATTCATTACATGCAATTGTGGATAAACAAGTCAGAGAGAGTCACATGAAGCAATTGTTCTTTCTTCGGTGAAACAATTGTGCACAAGCGTTGGATATAGACAAGCAATTGTGCACAAGCAACTTTGATATAATTTCTAGCGAAGCAAACTTCTCTCCTTGGTGTTCATATTTGTATTATTCATCAAGTTTAATTCATTAAGTGATTTGTTAGTAATGGCAAGATCTCTGCGGATACAAAGTGTGGATGGTGATCAACGTCAAAATCTTGATTTACTGGTTGCAGTGGTATATCATCGTAAAAGGAAGTTAGTTTTAGTGTCATTCTTTAGTGGTATATCTTCTCCAACCCCTAACTTATTCCTGTTAGATTGCTTGCTGGATATATCTTGAAGAAATAAGTTAGGGGTGATGGCAGAAAGGTTAGTTTTAGTGTCGATACTGTAATAAGTTAGGAACGCAATAATATATCTTGAAGCTATTCGCATATCTTGAAGCTTCCAAATAATTTATTACCATTGAATCTTATTGTCAAATCTTATTACCATTGAATTTTTGTGGCGTTGATTGAAAAAGTAGCACACAAGAAGCATCCAACGAAATAGGAACAAAAGTAATAAGACATAACAAGTGTAAAGCCCCACAAAACTATCCCATGGTTGTAGTCCTGTAGAACATATTCAAGACAAAAATTTAATAACAAGCAAAAGCAGAATAATATGTTAATGTGCCCTTCTATTTGACAATAAACACACAAAGTAATATATATCATGCAACATTATCATCAAGTCCAATCCAAAAATTGGCCAATTTGTTGAACTTGTTAAGTTTTTGGTCAAAATTAATGACATAGTCCCAACTCTAGTACCCTAGTCGCTAAAACGATCAACTATTTTTTTTTGTTTGGTTGGGGGGGTTCAAAATATTGATTGTTCATTATATTAGGTCAAATTGTTCAAAAATATCACTATAAGATTATCTGTTCAACTGATAACAGTTGATTGTTCAATGTTAGTGATAGTTGGGCTTACATCCTATTGATTGATTATTCTTTTTATAAGTTTTAAGTAGTTTATTTAGTTGTTGTATAATTTATTATTTGGTATTCTTCATTGGGAGTTTACTTAATAATTATGTATATTTGTTACGCACATATATTAAATGTTATTTGTTCATTACATTAGGTTGAATTGTTCAAAAGTGTCACTATGAGGTATTTGTTCAGCTGATAGTAGTAGACTGTTCAATGTTAGTCATGAGTTCGCTTACTTTCTAGTTGGTTGGTAATTTCTTTTGTAACTTTTAAGTATGTTATTAGTAGATGTATAACTTCCCGAAAGATATACCAGATCAAGGGAAAAGGTTGATAAGTTTACGTTACAGCATACATAGAAGTTGTTCAAATTAACAAAAGCATGGTAATCAAGTATGAGGGAATCTTTTTTATACATCTACAAATAATATTCTTAGCCAGAGTTTAAAATATATGCATAACAAACACACATAATTATTAAGTAAATAAATATACATTAAACAGTCTACTACTATTAGTTCAACAAATACCACATAGTGACACTTTTGAACAATTTGGCCTAATGTAATGAACAAATAACATTTAAAATTGTGGTATGTTCTGAATATTGATGTATAAAATCTACTTTGGGTCTTGGCATTTTCAATTTCTACTTGGGCTTTGTTAAGTTCAGCCAATTGGAAGCGTCAGGGATATATGAGTAGTTTGTAATATAAGGATGTAGAGGGGTTGGATCACTAGTGTTTGGAAGCCTCTGGAATGTTTATCATGGTATTGGCATAAGAAAATATAAGCAGTGAATTAGTTCAAACTCTAACTGAATCAAAACAATCGTATTTCTTCTACATTAGTCATTGGGAGTTTTACTTAATAATTATGTGTATTTGTTATGCATAAATTTTAAATGTTATTTGTTCATTACATTAGGTCGAATTATTCAAAAGTGTCACTATGTGGTATTTGTTCAACTGATAGTAGTAGACTGTTCAATATGTATTTGTTTACTTAATAATTATGTGTTTGTTATGCATATATTTTAAACTCTAACTTTTAAGTATGTTATTAGTAGCAGAATAATGTTATTAGTAGCTGAATAACTTGGGATTATTGTCATTGTTAATTTACTTGATAATTATGTTTTATTTATGTTATATAGTTCTGGATCATTACAATCAAACAAGCCTTTTCCAACGAAGGTATCAACAAAGGATAATGGAGCTATGAAGGAAGGTGTTATGGAAGACACTCAAATAAAAGGGATTGTCCAAGCTGCTCTTGACGAGTCTAAAAAAGAGATTCCAACATTTGGTCACCGAATGTCTATTTCGGGTATTTCTCATCTGATAGAAAGGCTAAGCTATGAACAATATTTAGCTGTGAATGAGATAGGTTTTGGTGGTTTTTGGGCTATTAGGACTAATGTTATCCCGAAAAGTTTGGGAATGTGGCTTTTAGAAAATTATGATTACTGTGCTAGTTTTCTTAACCTTTCAAACCATAGGATATTGGAGTTCATAAAGGAAGATGTTCATGCAATACTTGGGTTGGCCATGGGCCCTAAAAAATTAGTGGAGGGAAAAACTTATGATTCTTGTGAGAAGTACAATGCTCTGTTGTATGTTAAACCTAATACTTTATCTAACCCTAAATATAAGTTTGTTCAAAACTAATACAAACAACATTCAACTGTATAGATCCTGGTTCAGTTCAAAAAGTACAATAAAATAGTTCATCATATGAATCAACATGAGTTTGTTCATGCCTGTTATAAGGATTGTTCAAAAAATGAAAGATAATAACATGTTAAAATTTATAAGGTTGATATTTACTATTTCCAAAAATGTTCAAACTCAGCCTCTGTGTCACAATGCATAAGCACTTTATTGAAATCTTTAGTAAAACCTTCCTTTGATCTAAGTGCCCCGATATTCTTTTTGGAGTTTTCAATTATATGCCAACAGCATAACCTATGGCGTGTCTAGGGAAATACCTCTTGAATTGCTACCGCCATTGAAAAAGCTTGGTCATTTATGATGGTTATTGGGTGTTTATTGCTCATGGATTTCAAGAATGTGTGGAATAACTATATGAAAGAATCAATCTTTTCATTTAGTAAGAAGCCACACCCAAACATGACATTCTTGCTATGATGGTTTATCCCAACAAAAGGAGCACATGTCATCTCATATTTGTTTGTTCGATACATGGTATCGAAGACAACCAAATCCCCAAAAACTTTATTATCATCTAACATTTGTGTGTCACGCCAAAAGAAACTAACTAGGCTTCCATCAGGGTCAATCTCAAAGTCATAATAAAACCCAGTCTCATTCTCAAATCTTCTCTTAAATATATTTATAAGAGCATAGGCATCCCCACCCTCTAAACTTTTCTCGGTAATTACTCCGAGCTTGTTGTACACATCTCTTAATCCATAACCAAGGTAAAGTGGTCCTCCAGCCTGTTTTTTCAATAATCGCACTGCATCGGCAACTGGAACCCCCGAGTCACTAAGTTGCTTGATATATTGAATGTCATTTTCTAAAACTTTTTGATGTGAAGGCAAAATATGTCTTTTATTTGGACTACACATCGGATGATTGTGTTCGGTATTATGCTTGGTGGCTATCCATGTCCCATTTTTGTCAACATGGAATTGAATGTATGCTTTGCAACCCGTTCTTACGTTTAGCTTGGTGTATTGTTTACACCTTTTTCGGTTCGTCTTCTTATTCCCTTCTTTCCAACAACAAAATTGCTGCATGGATATCTCTTTACCTCCTGCTCTGTAACGTATTTTGTTACATCAAATACTAAAACCCATTCAGTAGGTATAGTCATTGTAGATTTGAAATGCTTCTTCTTCTGACATTGCAATCATTCCAACTAAATCATCCTCATCTGGAATTCCTGAAGTTGGATTCCATTCGATCAATGCTTTGTTCCATTCTGAACAATTTATTCATGAGAAAACTATTCAGGATCATTGGACATAGTTGCGAGAATTACATTGACAATAATTGAAAAATTAAACAACATAGCTTGAACAATTGAAAATCAACTTATAAATAACGTTTCCAAGCTCATTCAGAAGTCATGAAACAACGTGTGCCATATATTTAAACCTAGTTTAACTTGAACCAAATTATTTTGAACAATTATAATCTCACCACAGCGCCATAGAATTCCCATTTACGGACATTGTTAACTTAAAAATTGAACAAATTCAAAAATGAACATGCATAAAACAAAAAATGAACAAACATGGTTAATAGAGGCCGATGTTAAAAAACAATAAAACCCAACTATGAACATTGTCCATAAACTGCAATCTAGAACAATTTTGACTAAAACCTTAACGAGTTACGTTCAACAAATTTTCTTTCATAGTCAACAAAGATTACAATGTTAATCTAATATGTTCAACATTGCCAATATCATTAAACTTTTTGCAGCTATTAGCATCCCAATGCAACAAATTGATTATATCTCTAAATAATTCTTGATACATTTTTCAAATACACCAAATAATACAATATAGCTAGATACAAAAATTTAATCTTCCATATGTAATACCAAAGGAAATTTATACTAGATCGATAGCCATTAAGAAACCACCAAAACAATTTGTTTTTATTAATACATTCATGTTTTTACATAAAACAACTATTGATTCGATTCACTCACCTGTTTAATTTGTCACTGCTTGAATCGGTTCTAATAGTTGTGCTCCTTCAGTTATCTCGTTGTTCATAAGTCTACACTAATTTACCCAGAACTTTGATTTTTTCGAAGAATTGATTGAATATATTGAATTCTATAAAGATAATAGAAATTGAAAATTTTCAGACAAAGAAATGAAAGAGAAGGTATGAAGAGAGAGAACGAGATAGATAAATTATGGCACAATATTCAAATTTTTAATAAACTAGGAAAAAAGGAAAGGATGCATGATTTTCGGGATGGCATATTGTTTCCTTTCCATAAAATAAAAGTTCGCTGAGGTGGATATTTTTATGACTACGTGCTTATGTGATAAGTGGGTGTACATCCTCCTAGATGCAATGTATAGGTATTGCGTGCCCAGCTCTACACCGGGCCAAGAAAGCTCTCTCAAATCTTTATCCGAGTAGGCTTGCAACTTGCAAGTACAACTCTGTCGTGGATTATAAGTAAGACGTTTAAGCGTGTAGCTCCGGTTTTCTCCCCCCTTCGTCTCAAATTTTCTGCTCACTAACTGGGCTCAGCGAACTAGAAGAATTGAGAATTGAAGCCGTATCGGACGTGTAGCAGGTATGCCTCTTCTCAAATTGGAAAAACCCTAATTCTTGTGCAACAGACTTACATTGGGTTTCGAAATCAATCGTTTAATCGGGCTGGCCCTACTTGTATCTGACATTCAATCACCAAGCGCTGCTGTTCTTAGGGTTCACTATCTCACTCTCAGATTTGTTCTGATTTTGAGCGTCTGAAATTCGGGATTTGCCGCTTGGTCTCAATTTCAGTTTGTGTCATTGTTCGCTTATTTTGGTAATTTAATTCTTGCTGTTTGCTAGTAATTATTGTTTGGCATTTTGGATCTTGTTGTTAATCACCTGTTGTTGATTTTGTTAGTAATTTTGAGGAAGGCATGGCGACCATGGTGAGCTCGGCTGGAGCACTGCTGGCTATGCTCAGCGAGAATCACACAACTCTGAAGCTTCACGCCCTCTCCAACCTCAATGCGTTTGCGCAGTTCTTTTGGCCTGAGATCTCCACAAGCATACCTCTAATGTAATAGTTCTTCCCCTTGTTTTTTTTTTTTTTTTCAAAATTTGCTTTGTTCTACATCCAGTCTCACAAGAATTTTTGGGTTTATCAGAAACAGAAATAAAATCTGGGTTCTATGTCGAATGATTTCATCTTTTATTTTCTGCGATTGTCGATTTGATTTTGATTTTGTGTCAGTTGGTACTTGGACTTATATTCTTTTTCCAGTATAGGGTTTGTTTGCGTGATTACAGAAGTTAAATGACCGTAATGGCTTCATATGTGTTGAAGCATGATTTTAGAATGTGCATTTTATGGTATACAAACCTTGTAAACCATAGCTAAGGGCAACTTTCTAACCTATCACCCACATAGCCAGCGTTAACAAAATTTCAGACATTTATCGGAAGCTCATTAAAGTTGCATAGAATAGCCTTAATTTTGACAGTACTAAGAGGCTGTCACCACTTTGCCTTTACAACTGCTTGGGATAACGATATATGTACTCGAATTATTTCAATGGCTCTAATGGGTTCACATGACTATCTTCTAGGTTTTAAAATTGAATTGAAAGCACCCAAAATGGGCATTTTGATTTACACGATAAATGCAAAACTGCCAAACAATTTAAAATCAAAAAGTTCAGAAATTGCAAGAAATTCCTTCATGTTAAACTGCAAATTGAAGATTCCAATTAGCTTTCGCCCTAATTTTCTAGTACACGTAGGGTACTTAGTATGGGAGCTCCAGAATACAACAACACCACCACCACCACCTCCCAGTGTGGGTCTTGCTTTCGCGTGGTCTGGGGAGATCCAGATGTAGGCAACCTTACCTCCATCGGCATCTCTGCCGTTAGAGAGGCTGATTTCAAGAGCCCACAAAATAAGATTTTGTGAAAATATTTAATAGAAGAAGGATTTTGTGAAAACATGTACTGAAAGAAACTAGGGGTATGCATCAGAAAATGAACTAAGAAATATTAATAAATCAGGTGGCTGTAACTATATAAACATAAGTACAACATAGTAGAGGAGGGTACTATACCTTAACAAATAGAGGTAGACAAACAATGTCTCTTTCCAAATATATGTACTATTTGCATACAAACATGACACTAAAAGCCACAGCCAAACCTACCCTATTGCAACCGAAAAGCATCAACCAAATCAGGTGGCCAACTCTCTATGATCTAAGATTCTAATACCATCCCGCCATAATCTCCTATCCTGGATCATGTCCTCCGTCAAACCTACAACTTTCAAGTCCTCTCTAATTACCTTGTCCAAACTCTTCTTAGGTCGTACCCTCCCTCTTTTACATTCGGGGATGTTAATTCTTTCACATTTCCTCACTAGAGCGTCAACACTTTTTCTTTTCACATGGCCAAACAATTTGAGTCTTGTTTCTCTCATCTTATCTTCGATGGGAGCCACTTTAACTATATTTTTGATTACTCCATTTCTAATTCTCGATGGGAGCTCCAGAATGAAGAGCATAATTTCGTTCATTTTCCTTTTACTTGTGTGTGTAATTGGTTTAATTTACAATTTTGCTGTGAATAAGGATTGTAAATGTTATTTACAAGCCACACTAGTTAAGCGTTTTTGCAAAGATATGGGGGCTTAGCTTTGCCTTTGGCTCTGGCTGCCAGGACCTATTCACCTCAACAATGCCTTGCTCCTTTTAATACTAAAATGTGAGCCTTGAAGTTATAATAAATCGAAGGTACTGATTGAGACCCCAATTTGACCAATCCTGTAAAATCCTATTCAGTCTCAGGTTATTTTCGATTCTAGTAAGGGTTTTGGATTTTTGAGACGAAATGGGATGGTAGAACTATGATTCTATGTTATTGATCATCTTTTAATAGCCTCACTAGGATACAACGAAATCTTGAGTCTTGAATGGTCAAGGGACTTGGTGCTTATGCCGTATTTTTGTTCTTTGAAGCTAATCTATAAGGAATGTATAAAGTCTTGGAGAAGCTGAAACTGAAGATTTGGCCCTTTTTTTTTGGGGGGGGGGGCGGGGGTTCTTCACTTGAAAATAAAAATGGTGAGGTCTGGGTTATATTAAGAAGAATAAGCAAGGGCCCTTGAAAATCAGTAAAAACTGTTAGATGGTGGGTTATGGGCATATATGTACACTCTCGTGCACAAATCACAGTTTGAGCTGTTGTTAGGTTTGACAATTAAACCTCCGTCCATAGGGGCTCGTCAGAAGTTCAATATATTTTTCAATGTCTTCTATTTGCTATTGTAGCTTAATCTCAAATTGGAGAGGATTATATGTTCATTGCCATTGCGCGGATGAATTTCAAAGTCATATTGTACTTCTTTTTGGTTTTATTTTTTTTCAGCGAAAGTTTGTATGAAGATGAAGAATTCCCTCAGAGAGAGCTTGCTGCATTAGTTGTTTCTAAGGTAATTATTAATTTGATCCTTTTGAGGCAATGTGGTGGAAAACTGGACAATGAGCTTAGAGTGACAATTAAACCTATGAAGAATTCACTTTGGATAGGAACGAGTAGGATGAGAATATCTGGTCTCTGACCCTCATTGAGCTTAGAGTGATGCATGTTTTGTCCTTGGTATCAGTTGCATGCATTTATCTGTGCTGGCTTAGCTGAACCTGATTATGGAAAGATGTCAGTGTTATAATTGGCTGGAAAATGTTACGTAGCTTTAGCTGTATCACTCTTTGGGACAAAACAAATGCTGCTGCTGATTTTCTGTGTCTAACCTTGTGTTGGCCCTTGACCATGAGCCACTTGGACTTCTTATACTTCCTTTCACTGAAGACACCATCTTCAGCAGTTGACTTTCATCTTGACTATTGCATGTAATGCATTAAATTGCTCGTACGGTCGCTGTACATGGCATGCTTTCAGTGTGCTTCCACCCCTGCAGGGGGTCTCTTTGGAGGGGATGGGTTTGTTATTCCAAACCGAAACTTTCAAACATGTATTTGGGCTATGAGCATGCATTCAAAATGCGGCCGACCCGCGATGAAACGGCCGCAACGGAAAGGTTTTTGAATTGGCCAAACCGCATTTTCTTCGCAATATGGAACGTGATTTGTGCATTATAGTGATTTTTCCATGTCGGGACCGTGACGGCGACTGCAACTGCAATTGCGACTGAAACCGCATTTTGAATACTTGATTGTTAATATATCTAACATCAAGTTGTGAGACGACTAGGTCTATTTGACTGCAGGCTGGAGCTTCTCGTTACTATCTGGTGACCTGGTCTTGTGCTAATTGTACTTTGCTTGCAGGTTTTCTATTTTTTGGGTGAACTGAATGACGCCTTGGCCTATGCTCTTGGAGCTGGGTCACATTTTGATGTTACAGAGGATTCTGACTATGTTCGTACTCTTCTTGGTAAATATGCTTGCTTCATCTGTTGCCTAACGACAAATTGTTCTGCATAACATATACTTTGAACCTGGGGGTTTGCTAGTCTTGATTAATTTACTTGGTTTTCTTTATTTCCTCAGACAAAGCCATCGATGAATATGCTAATTTGAGGAAGAAAGCTGCAGAATCAAATGAAGAAGCTGCCAGAATTGATCCTAGGCTTGAGGCCATTGTGGAGAGAATGCTGGAGAAGTAGGTTGCTGTGTTACTTGTTTACCGTGTCCATTAGGCTATGCATTCCTTTGTTAAATTCCCAGTTGTCGTGTAGGTGCATTTTGGATGGTAAATACCAGCAAGCTATGGGGATAGCAATTGAATGCCGGAGACTAGATAAACTTGAGGAGGCAGTTATGAGGAGTGATAATGCTCCTGGGAGCTTGTCATACTGTATTAACATCTCTCACTCTTATGTAAATCGTAGAGAATATCGGCGGGAGGTGAGAGTTCTTACATCCCTTTCTTGCTAAACATGAGTAGTGATTTTTAATCTGATGCTCTTTAACACGTTCACTTTCCTGGATCTGGATTTATGATTTGCAAAATTTCAACGTTTGAGCAGAATTGGGTGAAAGGGGCAATGCTGAGGGGGAACATTGTCGTTTTTCTTATGTCATGGTTTACTTTATTATATCTTTTTTGGGTCAGCTGACTAACTGTGTAGGCTACTGGCAAATCTGCAAAATTCTTTTGTTTTTTTTGGGGGGAGGGTGGTTATAGAAGAGCCTTCCCTTCGCAAACTACAAAGAAAAGGAGGAAAGTAAGAGGGATTGATGTTGTTTGCAAGCTTTGCGAGACGGTACGGAAGTTTATTTGCCTGTGTACAGGACCAGCATTTGGGGTGCATGATTTTTTAAAGAAGTGGTTGAGTTCTGGCTCATGTCCCAATTGTTGTTAAAGTTAGGAAAAATGGGGATTGGGCAAGGAGAAAAGAAATCACAAGCAGATACTACCTATTACCTAATAGTTGGTGTATTTTAGGACTCTCTCCAAATGGAGGTTGAATTTGGGTGTAAAACCAACATTTTGAGATGCAAAATCTGGGAGCAAATTGTTGGAGAGGGGAAACTAAACCGGGGTTGGTTTTTTTTTTTTTTTGGGGGGGGGGGGGAGGTTGCCTGAAATTGTGATTTCACTGCACCATGGAACTGAAATTGGCCTCGTGTCTGCGGGCAAAAAGTTCAATGATAATCATGTGCAGAAGACCCATGTGAAGTTGTGAACCCTTTTTTCTTGCTTGTGAATTGTAACCAACTTTGTTTATAAAAGTAAAATAGAATTAAAAAATCTTTGTTTGTCTTTGAGTGGTGTGAGCATCTTCTGAGAATAAACTATTGTTTGTTACTGTGGAATGTTGGAACTTGGAACTAAGAACTAGGGGTGTGATTTAACCAAGGTCGAGCCAGATTCCCTCGCTGCTGTTTGTGCTTTTAACTGGGCTCGTTTGCATCAGCTTGGAGTTTACTGGAATGATTGGTTTCAGAATGCTGTCAGGGCCAATTCAGAGCAAAAAAAAGTCAAGTATATGTGACAGTATCAATCACGGATATCCAAATCTGCATAAATCAAAATCCGCAGTTTGATAAGAATGTGGCCTGAGTTCAATGAGCCCTCTTGGCTCATTTACACCCCTAGTGGGGGGCCTACCTAGCCTACTCCCCTCCGCATCTTAAAATACAATTTGTGCCCCACACCATTTTTAAAGCTGAAATCCATGCTGAATAGTTTGGTCCAGATCATAGTTACCCGGTTCACGGGTCGCCCCCTGGAACCGCAAACAACTTCGTGCGTCCTGAAATGCGAGCCAAGGGTGATCCGGGCCAGAGTGGGCTGCGATCCAGTTTGTTGATGCCGGTTTCCCAGATCTCGTATGGGAAATATGATCACCGACATGTGTATTGGGTGGCTTTTGAAAAAGAAAGTCTGGAAACCAGTGTAGAATTCGACTTGAGGAGATAGAAATTAGACCAGGAAAGGAAGGGAGGAGACTGGGGTTGGGACTGGCTGTGAGACAGAGCTTCTGCCTTTTTTATGATAAGTGGGTACGGAGAGGGAGGGAGATGCAGAGGCTGTGCAATGGTCGAGGTCTCTTTAATGTCTATCGTATGTCAGTTAGGCACAGTAACAAAGGTCTTTATTTACTCCCTATGCCCATATATGCTTCTTATCTCATGCCGCTATGACAGCCTATTAACACGAATTCCAATGTCTGTGCATTTACTTATATACTGAAGTTTGAATTTTCAGTGAAGGAAACTAATTATGTTAATCTCTCTCTCTCTCTCTCTCTCTGTGTGTGTGTGTGTGTGTGTGTGTGTGTGTGTGTGTGTGTGTGTAAGCGTCCCAAAATCGTCCGGAGTACCCAGGTACATACCCGCATGTACCCAATTCCTTAGACATAGCGTTCCAAGTTCCCACTTGCGTGGATGCGTCCCAAAATCGTCCGGAGTACCTAGATATGTACCCGCATGTACCCGATTCCTTAGACATAACATTCCATGTACCGAAGCGAATGGCGTTCCACGTGACTGTGATCCAGATCATTTAGGTTGTTTGAGGGCATGTTCTTTTCGGCTTATGAGAAGTACATATTGGTGCTTATTGTTGAAACATGATGAATCATGATGAAACATGCTGAATCATTGAAGAAAATATAACTAGGTATTCTCGGTAAGTACTTAACAGTGTTGAATTGTGTTGAATCATGCTGAATTGCGTTGAATGCTTATGATAAGTACTTACCATAAGTCGAAAAGAACATGACCTTAGGAACTTGCTTGCTTTTTTGGACTAAAATGATATACACGGTGGACGGCTTGGTTCGGAGTCGTCATCTCCCCCCCCTCTTGAGTGAACTCCATGGTTAAACTTATTTAGTTTACATGATAGTTTGTAGTTTTTGGTAAGCAGTGTCTTGTCTGCCGTATGGCTTGCTGGGAGACAAATGTGGAGGGAAGAAAGGAAGAGGGTTTCACCAAAATTGACTTGTCTTTTTTGTTGCAGGTGCTTCGTCTGCTTGTCAGAGTGTATGAGAAGTTGCCATCTCCTGATTACCTGAGCATTTGTCAGTGTCTTATGTTTTTGGAGGAACCTGAAGGTGTTGCCAGCATTCTGGAAAAGCTTCTCCGTTCAGGAAAAAAAGATGATGCTTTGCTTGCATTTCAGATAGGTTTTGATCTTGTGGAGAATGAGCATCAAGCCTTCTTACTGAATGTAAGGGATCGGCTTCCAAAGCCCAAGTCTCCTCCTGCAGAGTTGCCACCATCCAGGGACTCTGAGGCCACTGAGACTGGAAATGCAACTGCCTCTGAGGATGTACAAATGGCTGATGGACCACATGCCTCGCATGGGAACTTTGCTGAGATGGAACCTGCTGAAGCTAGATATGCTGAAAGATTGACAAAACTCAAAGGAATATTGTCTGGTGAAACTTCGATACAGCTCACCTTACAGTTCTTGTATAGTCACAACAGGTGAAAATCTGGATTATCTTTTTCCTTTTAATAGAACTTTTGCATAATACAGCTTGATGGATGCTTTATCTCAAATTGTATTTCATGGATGTAGGTCGGACCTCCTTATTCTGAAGAACATAAAGCAATCTGTTGAAATGAGAAACAGTGTTTGTCACAGTGCAACAATATATGCCAATGCGATTATGCATGCTGGTACCACAGTGGATACATTTCTGAGGGAGAATTTGGTATGCTTGTGTTATCCCTTTATAAGGAGATTATTTATACAAAAATTATTAGTCGTATATTGACTGTTCTTACTTTTTATTATCAGGACTGGCTAAGTCGGGCCACAAACTGGGCTAAATTTAGTGCGACAGCTGGCTTGGGTGTCATACATAAGGGCCATTTGCAGCAGGGGCGGTCATTAATGGCACCTTACTTGCCGCAGGGAGGCTCTGGAAGTGGTGGCAGTCCATACTCTGAAGGTGGAGCTTTATATGCTCTTGGTTTGATCCATGCTAACCATGGTGAGGGTATCAAACAATTCCTTCGGGATAGCCTACGCAGTACTAATGTTGAGGTCTGGTTTCTCATCCAAATAAATTAGATGGCCATGGCCTTCCGTTTTGTTTGAGCCTGTGAATGCTGACTATTTATGTGGTGTGAATCCTTGGTTGCTGCAGGTTATCCAACATGGTGCATGCTTAGGTCTGGGATTAGCGGCTCTTGGAACTGCTGATGAAGAAATATTTGAGGATATAAAAAATGTTCTGTACACTGACAGTGCTGTCGCTGGTGAAGCTGCTGGCATAAGTATGGGCTTACTTATGGTTGGAACTGCAAGTGAGAAGGCCAGTGAGATGCTTGCTTATGCACATGAAACTCAGCATGAGAAGATCATTAGGTGAGCTAGATGTCTTAGCTGTTGTGATGGTGGTTCATCAACAACTGCTTTTTTTTTTTAACCGCCTTTTTTTTTCTCTTTATTTTTTTTTTTTTTTTTTTGTTTTGGAGCGGAGGATTGGGGGGCATGCAATGTGATTCTGATTTGGCCATATGCATGTTGTTATATTGGCTGTCGAGGGTTTGACAAGGGTGTCCTTGGAGTTAGCCACTTCCAAAAATTATGTTAGTCTGGAAGAGTCAGGTGTCCAATCCATTTACATATTGGAGTCTAGTGTTTGACACTGATACTTGAGGTGAAAAGAAGTCCAAGTAACATTGCTCGTGTGGGAATTGTTATCTGCAGGGGATTGGCATTGGGTATAGCACTTACCGTCTATGGTCGAGAAGAGGAAGCAGACACGCTAATTGAGCAAATGACTAGGGATCAAGATCCTATATTACGATATGGGGGTATGTATGCACTAGCTTTGGCATACAGAGGGACATCGAATAACAAGGCAATCCGCCAGCTGCTACACTTTGCTGTGTCAGATGTGAGTGATGATGTTAGACGAACAGCAGTCTTGGCACTTGGTTTTGTCTTGTATTCTGAACCAGAGCAGGTCGGTCTTTGAAATGCCCTCCATCTTTTTGTCTCTGCTGTTAAATCATTTATTTATCAAAAGCTAAAAATGAATATGATATTCGTAGTAGACGGGGACAATAGATGTTTACCTGCAGGGATGTTCTGTCTACTTAGTAGCAATGTTTCTATTTAATTCAACAACTTCGGGAGACTCAAGGATTTTTATTATATTTTATTCCTTTTGGTGGTGTTGGTCCTGCAGACGCCTCGAATTGTGTCTTTATTATCAGAATCCTACAATCCACATGTTCGATATGGTGCAGCCCTAGCGGTTGGCATTTCTTGTGCTGGCACTGGTCTGAGCGAAGCCATATCTTTGCTTGAGCCCTTGACATCAGATGTCGTTGATTTTGTCCGTCAAGGTGCTCTTATAGCAATGGCCATGGTTATGATCCAGACTACTGAAGCTATGGATTCTCGCGTTGGAGCATTCAGGTAAGGTGTTTGCTGTCAGCTTTCTCTGTATTCTGGGTTCTTGTATGACAAGTTGTAAACTTTCTTTCAGGCGTCAATTGGAGAAAATAATTCATGACAAGCATGAAGATACGATGAGCAAGATGGGAGCCATTTTAGCCTCTGGAATTCTTGATGCTGGTGGAAGGAATGTGACAATCAGGCTGCTTTCCAAATCCAAGCATGATAAAGTGACAGCTGTTGTTGGTTTGGCAGTGTTTAGCCAGTTCTGGTACTGGTATCCGCTCATATATTTCATAAGCTTGTCGTTCTCGCCAACAGCGTTTATTGGGCTTAATTATGACCTGAAAGTCCCAAAGTTTGAGTTCTTATCAAATGCAAAACCTTCCTTGTTTGAGTATCCAAAACCTACTAGTGCACCTACCACCACATCAGCTGTGAAACTTCCTACGGCTGTGTTATCAACATCAGCGAAGGCCAAAGCTCGGGCTAAAAAGGAGGCAGAGCAGAAGGACAAGTCTGCTGGGGCTGAGCCCTCGGCTTCTGCTTCTGGCCCTGTGAAGGGAAAAGAGTCTTCTACTGAGAAGAGTGGAGACGCTATGAAGGTACTTGGTCATTGTGATGGCTGTCTTCATTCTGCTGCTATAATTTCTTACTCTAATAATTGCCCAGGTTATTATATCAGGTTGCTTTTCATCTGCTTTATGGGGTAGTTGAAAAAGCCAATTTTGGCGTTAATGTAGCTTAAATTTTATAAGGGAGTAAGGAAATTTCTCTATAAATTGTTGCCTGCTTCATTTTTATGTAGTATTTAGTTAGTGGTCTTTAATGACGTAACTAGAATGCTAGACTCTTTGGACATGGATTTAGATTTGGCTAGATCTGGTTGCTTAGGCAGTTTGCTCTTGGAACATTTGGCAGGTTGACAACCCACCACCATCAGAGAAGAAGGTTGAGCAAGAGCCAAACTTTGAAACGCTAACCAACCCAGCTCGGGTAGTTCCTGCTCAAGAAAAATTCATCAAGTTTCTGGAAGGCAGCCGATATATGCCTGTGAAGTTGGCACCATCAGGCTTTGTTCTTCTGAGGGACTTGCGTCCTGAGGAGCCCGAGGTACTGTCTCTCACAGATGGCCCAGCTTCTGCTGGTGGATCCACAGGTCCAGCACAGCAAGGCTCTGCTGCTGGCAATGCCATGGCTGTTGAGGAGGAGCCCCAACCCCCTCAACCCTTCGAGTACACCTCATGATTCTAACCTTTAAGAAGGGCATGGTGGTTCTGGGACCTTCTAGCAGTGCGAAACCTTCTTCACTACGGATGCTGATTTCTGCTGCTGAGTTCGTTTATACTGATGTGTTTTGCCAGTGGCATTCGGATCCGTACCGATCAATATGGAACAATTTTGCGTGCTTCTGTATGGAACACAAATTGCAGAATTGTAGGTTATTGCTTTGATCAATATAGTTCTATTGTGCTATTGTAGTAAAATTTTTATTTTTCACATCACAAACAATTCTGTTGTACTCAATATGTCCTGTGATGGTCGCCTTGCCAAAATTTAATCTGTCTCTGTTTCTCTCCACCAGTGTGTATTTTCAATGTCTCTGAGCGGAAAATCATATTATATTCCCGGGACTGTACAGCAAGAAGACTTGCGCAAAACAAAAGTTTGCCCTCACCACGTGGAACACAAAATACATACAAATGAACCGGAGGACTCGGACCAAACACCTGAAAGTAAATATGGTCTGACACAAACCGGACTCCACTCAAAAGTGAAAATGTCATTCACCGGGAATATGATCCAATTTGAACTCAACCCTTATACATCTAATCGAAAGGCCCATTTTCGAGTTTACATGGGATTTGTGTTGAGCTACTTGTATAGTATTATTTATGTTTAAGCATTTTATGGCATGTTTCTGTTTCAAAAAACTTTCCCTAACTATTTTGTGTTAATTATATTATATGGCTGAAAGAAGGCAACAAGCAGAGTTTTCTACCCCCTTTTTCTTATGCATGATGACACACACACATATATATAGGGGATGATCCTATGAGAAGGCAAGAAGAGGAGCAAACCCAAGCCCTTGATTTATCCAAAAGCTTAGATTGCTACACAAATCACTTTCTACCTTATGTGAACCGCCAAAAATGCCCCTGTAGGCAAAATTCTTTAGAGAAGCTTAACTCTAAGCAAATAGATGGAAAAACCTGAAATTCCACAATTAAAGACAACATCCCAACTCAATTATGAATTTATTCTTGTTTTCTTCAAAAAAAATTATGAATTTATTCTTAGAATATGTCAAACCTATTCTAAAGAAGAAGAAGACGAACAAAAAAATATTATGTCCAAAAAATTAATTATCTTCAAACAATTAACTGTCCCAAACAAATTATTTGGAAAAATGAAGACGGAATATACCTCTTAACTTATGAAGAAGAAAGGAGAACTTATTTAGAATTTTTAGAAAACCTTGAAAACGAATTCTATAAAATGATGATAATAGTTTAGACTAGTTTGATACAGAATATTGGTTTAATAATGAAGATGAACAAAAATTAATTTGGCATAGATTAAAGAATCCGTCAAGGATATTTATCTTAAAAAGATCAATATGAGTTTTTCACAAATTGAAACAGAACTAAAAGAAGTAAAAGAAGAGATTAAAGAGATACATCAATCAATTAAACAACTGATAATACAAATGAAGTTAGTTAACATGACTTTTGAAGGTACTTTAAAACCTACACAAAAAAGAGAATACACTCCGTTCGAAATTAAAATCTCAGAAAAAATAACTCCCAGAAGTGATGATGAAAAATATATTAAAAGATATCAAGCTAGATTGTTAAAAGCAGACGAAGAATCACAACAAAAAATTTTAGACAAACAAAAACAACTTAAAGGAAAAGATAAACAGGAAGAACGTAGCGAATATAAATAATGGGAGAATATAATAATTCTATTGATGACCTAAAAGAATTTGAAGATCTACAAATATCAGAAATAGTAAAACAAGTAAATATGAATATAAATACAAGAGGACACGTTCCTAATCCCAACAATTATGAACAAGGTGAAAATTCAAATCCGTTTAACTATAGTTCAGTCCCTAGGAGATCTTGAATAAAAAAGACGCACAGTTCAAGCTATAAACGAAGACAAACTATTAATGAAGAATTTAAACTAAGAAATCCTTTAATTTAGTCAGTTTCAGCATGGGGATATTTTTTAAACTTAGACTGTGTAGCTAATAAAAGAAAGTGTAGGAAGTAACATTCCTAATCCTAGCAACTATGAACGAGGTGAAAATTCAAATTCGTTTAATTATAGTTCAGTCCCTAGGAGATCTCGAATAAAAAAGGCACAGAGTTCAAGCTATAAATGAAGACAAACTATTAATGAAGAATTTAAACCAAGAAAGCCTTTAATTCAAGAGCCAGTTCCATCATGGGATATTTTTTAAACTTAAACTGTGTAATTAATAAAAGAAATGCCCTAGATGTTTGAAAGCCTTAATGGTACTATCTCTAATAAGGGAACTAGTCTATGCTGAAGAAGATAGAGATGTAAACACTATTTACAACTTAATAACTAATTATTTCCAAGGAATAATATATAACTGATACACGGGAATACCTTCTAATATAAGAAATTTAATAGAAATCGACATAAAAAGAAACCTAAAAATTGGTGTAGAAGGAGCATGGACTTAAAAATATCTGATTGGACAATTTGACGGATACGAATACATAGAACACCAAAAAAAATGCAAAGTTAGAATAGAAAAGAGAAAAATTATACAAATTAACCAAGTTAAGAATCTGCAACTTATGCAACTTTAAAAGTTTCTTTTGCGAATTTGACATTTATTATTATGAACTTTACGATTTAATAGAAAATCAAGAAACTTATATACAACTATTGCTAAACAAGTTTCCCAATCCATGGAATAAATATTTCTCAGGAAAATTTGAAAAATTTGTAAAACAACCAATAGCCTTTAGATCTGTAGTAGAAGTACAAATTGTAATAAATAGAGAAATGGTGCAATTATGCTTACAAGAAAACAAAATAAGATATATTAAAGAAATAACATTATGTTCCGATGACATTAAAGAACAAGAACAATATGGATGTGAAAATTATCTTAATTACAAACCAAAAAGAAAAAGAAATCCAAAGAAGATTATAAAGAAAACTCCATTCCAAAGAAAACGTTTTCTAAAGAGAAAAGCTCTAAACCAAACAAGAACAAGAAATACATTAGTAATCCCCAAAAAAGCAGTAAACACTTTAGGGATGAAAAGTTATCTCAAGAAGACTTTAATCCAGAAAACAGATATATAAAAGAAATAAAAAACTCACCTCTTGTCAATGTTGGAATTGCGTAGAAATTGGACATAAATCTATTGGTTGCAATAAAAGAAAAGCTAATATATAAAAACTTTTCTCGGAAAAATTTGAAGGAAAACAAGAAGAATTATATCCATTAGACTCTAATAAATATGATGTTGTCTCTAATCATTATCAATCTATTAGCTCTGAAGAAGACATAAATACTTCAGAAACAGAAAGTTATTCAAAGTTGAAGATGAATACTGAAGAAACAGAGATAGTTCAACAATAAGAACAAGACAGTAATGAAAATTATACTGTAATAATCACATTTAATTAACCACTTTATGAAAAGAATAATAGCCAAAAACTTATCTGTTAAAGATCATATAAGTTTTATGAAGAAAATAGATGATTTTCTGACAAGAAAACTAATAAGATATTTCAAATTATGTACAACGGGTATTTTGCACTTACCTCTCTTCAGGTTTTCAATAGTAATTTTTTCAACCTCAAACTTTTTGCATTAATTTTTAACTACCTTGAGATCTTAAGCTTTTGATTTTAACTACCTTTTTAATTTTTTGTTTTCGTACTTCTGACCCAAAACTTTCAAAAATTAGAGAAAGACCCCAAATTTGGGTAAGATATGCAATAAAACTAATTTTAGGGATTTTTAAGGAAATATGCTTGTTTTGAATGCTTAGATTTCTTATAATGACTTTACTGGTACTAGTTATCACAATCTACTATTTATATCATAAACATTATATTTTTTGTGGTTAGAGGCCCACAATGCTTAGCAAAAATAATTAAAACTTTAATTAGAGAATTTTGATCATTACCTGAACTTAGTCGGCGTTAGACCTTGGTGTTCTTTGGCCAGTTTACAGAGATTGCTAATCTCAATCACACCTTTCTTAGATCAGACACAACATATATCCGTTTTGTTTCCTACCTCAGACTGTAGTCACTAGTCGATTTTTTATATTTTTAAGGATAATGAGATTTTAATCAAGAAATCATAATATTTAAGCCATAAGGTTCGATTGAATAACGTTTCCTTCTGGAAAACTTCTTTTATTGAAAGGTTGACAGTGAAAATATTACAATGGAAAGATTTGAAGAGGAACTTAAACTATTAAGATCATCAGAGATGCTTGTTTATAGAGAAATGGGAATGTTAGACTTCTCTTTTGCTCAAATATGCTCAAATGACCGTGTTCCTTTTCAGCACTCAACCTCTCCTTTTATAAAAGAGATGGATTATATATGATGCCTTAATAGCTACAGTACACACTGACATTTTCACATGATTACAACTATCCTCACATGGCTACAGTAGACTGCATTATTTTACTGACTTGACACTTGATAAAATAATATAATAATGGTGGAACAACTTTTCAAAGCCTTTAATGATGACAAGACTAGTTATCCATATTGAGATTCTGCATATCTTCATCCCCAATAATATTTTTCAATCCATCATTATCCAGATAATCATCAAAATCTTCATCAAATTGAAGATGCTTTGGATCCCATCTTTTGAATAATTCATGAAGACATCTTTTTTCTTTTTCTAATAAAAATTTTCTATCTCCAACATCAAAGAGATAATCAAAGACATCTTTTGAAGTAGCTCCCTCTAATTTCATATATTTGCTGAATTCATTATGATAGATGAAAGTAGGTTCCCGCAATGCATTAGTATTCTTCCTTGTTCAATTAATTCCCACATTTGATGATAAATGTTGAAAAAAATCAATAACTCTTGCTAAAGCAAGATCATTAACTAATTCTTGTTGTTCTGGAAACCATTCCTGCTGTTGATCATTAGGATCGTCTAAATCTACTATTTGAATAAGATAATGGGTTGGTTTGACTTTTCTGTTTTCATACTCAATTCCCGCGTAATGTACTTTGACATACAAACTTGTATTGTATGGAATTTTCGTTGGGCCATCTGGACATGTGAGAATCCAATGTATCTTTTAAACATGCATTGTTAGAACTTAGTCTTGAGAAGAATGAATATTTCAGATAGGGGATTTCTATGAGGTAAACTACCATTCCATATTATGAGGTTTCATAATGGGTTCATCCGGAGAGACTGAATTTGCTAGGAGACTAACACCACCAACTCTAGATTTATCAGAAAAGAAGATCGTAGTGCTCTATGACTCCCAAATATCATAAGAATAATTATGATAATAGTCGACGCAGACTGCGTACTATTCGTTGAACTATTTATCTTGAACATGGGAACTTATTTTTTCTTGAATATCATAAGGATACCTTAGGTAATCCATTTGTAACTCTAACATACTAAATTATTGTACTATTAGATAGGCAGACGACAGCAGGCTAAAGTGTAATTTACTTTTTGTATGTAATTCCAAAATATCAATAAGGATTCTCTTAAAAGGAGAAACCCATTTTAGTAGCAATGGCATTTTATTTTGAATTTCCTCATTTTCGGGCAGGAGTTTTGCTCAGATGATCACCAATGATGAGTTCTAGAGTTAAAACTATCTGTCAGAGAGTTCTTTGATCCCTATATGTGTTCAATAGAGAAAGAAAATTGGTTAATCCATAATTGCCAATGGATGAATCGCCCTTGGGCTTGCATATTTGATAAATTCTATTTTATAAAACTAAGCATTCCTTTGTAATCCGTTTGAATAAGAAAAGGTTTTAGAGTTAAAAAAATTAAAAACTTTTCCATTCCCCGTATGGTTGTAAGGATTTCTTCTTTTATCGTGAGATAGTTACATTTTGTTTTATTAAAACTTCTATTGCAATATTTGCAGAGTTTTTCTCCTTCTTTGATTTTGAGTACTGCACCCAGTGCTTGTTGCTAGCATCTATCTCAAGAATTAAATCATCTTCTTCATTAGGCAAAGTAAGAACGTGAAGATTTTCACACATTTTTTTGAAGTTTTGAACAATTTTTGAATCGCTAGTGTCCATGACCAACTTACTTCTTTCTTAAGTTTCTGCTACAATGGTTTCTTAATTTAGTCGGACCTTTAATGAAATATGAAGAATAGGTGAAACATCCAAAAAATCTTTCTAGTTGTTTCCTATCTTCGATCTTTTTGGGGAAATTTTATATTTTTTCTAGAATATGTTTTTGTAAGATGATTTGTCTAGCCGTTATCCCTAGACCTAAAAAGTCGATTTCTTGTTCAGCATAAATGCATTTAGCATAAATGCATTTGTTCTTAGTTTCTTACCAAGGACAATACCATGATCAATGCATCTTTGGGTGACAGTTAAGACTTCATCTTTGTGCTGTTCTATGGATTTGGAAAAGATAAGGATATCATCGATATAAACTAGACAGCAGTGATTAAGATCTTTGAAGATATTATCCATTTTTCTCTGGAATATTTGAGGTACATTTTTTAGACCAAAGGACATTACTACCCACTAATAATGTCCTTAAGGGACACTAAAAGCAGTTAAAGGAATATTTTTCTCACCCATTTTTATCTACCAGTATCCATTTTTGAGAGCCAAGAGGCTCTTTGAATTATATTAAAAAGAACTATTTTGTTAGGAATATAATACCATCAAAGATAGTATTATCATTAAGTTCTTTTTGTAATTGATTGCCATTCTTGCTTTTCTTCTTTTTTCTTCAACATGATTTCTTACAATGAAAGTGGGACTAGCGTAAGGACTCTTATGATTCCTAATTAATCTTTTATCTGGAAGTTCTTTGATTTTCTTATCAAATTCTTAGATATCTTAGTGTGTATACACTATTTATTTGACTCGAATAATAGTGTTGGGATTTAACGAAATAATCTTTGTAAATGTATTACCTTTATCCCAAAATTTTAGAGGATTAAAAGAGTAGAGTTTTTTGCATAATTGCTCTTATTGTTCAATAATATGCTCTTTAATAGATAACTCAAGTAGTGAGATTGTTAGTGCTATATCTTGTTGCACAGGCATTGCCTTCTCACCACACTGGCTGTGTGTGAAGTGAATCTTCAGAGGAGTGTAAGCGTTATTTAGCTTATCAGTAGGGACTTAGTGACTATTTATTGTGAATATTATTTGGTTTATAATATGTGTACATGGAGAATATAGTCTATAAAAATTATTTTCAATAATCATATTATGGTAGGGTTGATCAGTAGCACATAGGACTAGTATAATGTATTGAACTCCTCCTATTTCTATTAATAACCCTTCTATGGCCTCCTTGTGACTTATTATGCTATTGTCAGCTATTCTCACTTTAAAAAGTTTTTAAGCTTTCTTCCATATAAATTGTAGAAATAAAGATCTTTTTCCAAAACAGACAGAACAACCATTATCTATGTAGTCACACAATTCATATATTATTATATCCCTGTAAATATACGTTTATTGAGATATAGATGCTATTAAGATTTGTGTTGATGACTTCATAGTGTATCTCTATGGTCATATTCTTAACTAATTCATCCTCATAGATTGGCTCACTAACAGTTCTTGTTTTGTACCTAATAACTTTTCTGTCTAGACTCATACTTCGGTCTACACTGTTTCTTGCAGATTCAGTACTCATTCTACTCATTTCACTAGTCATGCTAATTGTATCATCTTCTTTAAGCTCTTCTTTAGCTGATGAGGACTCTTCTCCCCATTCTGATCTTGTAATCATGTTTCTTAATCATTGGGGTTTGATATGGTAATTTTTTTTCATGAATTTTTATTATGCTCTTCTTATTGATTTTTGTAGGATTAGCAAAGCTAGATATCCATAACCTATCAATTTTTATCTCCCACAGGTTGGACTTTACCCTTTAAATTTTTAATATTGGAGTAGGACTTTCAAATGTTTCTGCCTCTATCGTTGTTATTTTAGTCTTCGGGTCTATGGTATAATCTAATTTATAGATTATTTTTCAAATATTATCAGTGGTTATCCTCCTCTTTTTATATCCATCCGAATTGTTTTTATCTTAAGAGGTAGAAAGTTTTTATCGAATTCATCTTTTAGACTCATATAGTATCCAGGTCGATAATCAAATCCTACTGATCCATTACATAAATTATTCTTAATCCATGTGATAATTTGGTTATTAAATTTGATATGCATGATATCATAGAGCAAAGCATAGAGATAAATATCTTTGCCATAATACTGTAAAGGACTAATTTTTGAACTTGGACTCTACCTACATGGATATACTTGTGCTTTCTGTCTTTGTTATGGTTAGGAATATTTTCCTAGTTAATGAGATTAACTTCTCCCACATTATACTCACAGTCTTTTATTTCTAAATCTCCTTCCATCATTTTGCATACGTATTTACTCTTCAATTGAAAAATAAATTTTGTATAGATCATATCTTTCTGAATTATAGAAAAGACCCAATCTCTTTTGACATCTTTAGTCTTATTATCTATAACAAATTCTTCTCCTTGAAGATCACAAAGACTAATTGAGCTACTTTCCTTCATATGACTAGTTTCTTCATAATCACTTTGTTCATATTCATCTTCTAGTACAATCTCAACAATTCCCTCATTGTTTTTCAGGGCTAGATCTAGCACTTCTTCCTCGCTAATCTTAAAATAATCCCAGAGTTTCAATCAGCTTATTATTCTTCCTATTTTTGCATTCGTTAGCATAATATCCTACTTTTCCGCAAGCCCAACACTTACAATTATTTTTCCAAATTCATTTTTTAGGGTTTGGTTTGTTGTAGTATTTTCCTTTATATTTCTCTCCTCTCTGCTTGTTAAAGCTCTTTTTCTTATAAAATTTCTTTTTCCTTCTTCTCTATGTTCGTTTTCCCATTGGTGAGGAGAATTCCAACAAGTTAGAAACTGCTTCTTCATTTTCTTTTTCTTTTGGAGATCAAGTCATTGATCATTGACCTATTTTCTTAAATAAGAGATTCTTATACTAAGGGTATCAATAACATCTGCTTTCCCAAGCCATGCAATGTATTTTTCATTGTTTTTAGAATTGATCGAATATGGTAATTTGTCATAAAATATATCAAGGTTGGTTTCATTATGTCCAATTTTGTAATAATATTGATTAAACTAAGCAATATAGTTATCTAGATATCTCATATCCCAAAGCTTTGTGTTATTAATTTTTCTTTTCCATTCTCTACGTTTTTCTTCGGAATTAAGTTTAGCTCCGATAAATTCATTTTTGATTTTCTTACATAAATTTTTGAACATTGCAGCTGGTGTTTTCATAATTCTTAATGTATTGTTACCATCCTCATCTAATGAATCATGCCAGTCAACTACAGTGCCCGAAAAACTATGTTGGATATAGTTTAAGAAATTTCCTGTAGTCCACATAGTATTTAAATTTAGGATACTATTCACACTTCTTTTCCAATGCTCAAATATTTTTTCTCTGTTACAAGATCCATGATGTCTGAGATGTATCCTGTTTGCCTAATTGGGGTAATGCCAATCTCTTCAAAAGTCGTGGTTTTCTTTGGGATAAATCCAAAGAAAAAGTTAGTTGTAAGCCGTACTGGCACGTACCAAAGTCTCATAAAATGAGTATTTCTTCTATAAAGTTCACCAAATTCTTCAGGTTTAGGAACAACATTGTTAACTAGATTAGACTTTATTTCATCTACATTAAGTTCTTCTCTAATCTCATTAATCTCACGGCAAATACCATTTTACCGTATTTTTTTTATCCAGTTTCCTTCTAATTTCTTCTATGGATACAACATTCAGATCTTCTAACTTAATTAGATTCATCTGCTGATATATTTCTTCTTCTAACTGGATATTATTTGTCTCTTCATTATTATTGGATAATATATCTTGTTTATCAACTATTACACCCATGATTTTGTTTAGTTCTTTTGGATTTTGTTCTTTATCAAAATATTTTGTAATTCTTCAAGATTATACTGTTTATACTCCATGATCATCTTCTTTTTCTGCCTTTTCAGATGATTTTTCAGTTGATTTTTCTTCTACTTCTTTTAGATTTTTATATCATGCAATGGAAATGAATTTTTGTTTTTCGAGTTTTGGAAAGGATATTTATGCTAAAACAGAGTACTAATACTTATAGTAGATTTTCCGCTATGTCTAATCCTATTAACCAAAGGACGATGGATTACAGTAAATTGCTGCTTAATCTCTTTAACTTCAGACTTAATTTTTACTTATTCCGTTTTTAATCTTAAAACTGTATCAGTAATATAGTTTAATTAAGGTGCTATAGAAGCGGTTACTTGTAGTGAATGAACAATATATGAATATTTAGGATCAAGGCAAGTAGGTGATGATTCAAGCATTAGATGTAGTTAATTAGTTTAATTAACCATTAATTAGCTTAATTATCTTATTTATTTTTGGTCACGTGGCTCTAATACCAAATAAAAGAGGAATTCGAGTACTACTGATGATAGAAGTTACACATGCACAAAATTAAAATTTTCGAAAGTAAGTTTTTAAGGATTAGGGTTACAAATGCAACTTGTAAAAGTTTAGGGGATAAGAAAAATATGGAGGGAAACAAAAAATTAAGTTACATAAACTTCGAGGTACTGAAACATTAACTCTAAAAAACACAGGGTTAAAAATATTAATGACTAAAACTTCAGTGTACCTAGATGCAAATTATCCATATACAACAGAACAACCAGTTTATGTTCAGAATTTATAAGGGAATATTAGATTAAAAATAATGACTCAAGAGGTATTTGGAAAATTTTTAGAAGAAATTCCCTTAAAAGTTAGAAGTTTAATTACAAATGTACACTTACAAGGAATACAGAGAGCTGTAAAAGCATGTTTCAATGAAGGAGTTAACTCACCTATCATTGCATCATCACATGATCAAAGATTCAAAGATATCCAAAACAATCATTTGGGAACTCTACAACGAAACCTAATTTATTCAAAACTAAATTTTGAAAGTTATCCTAATGGTTCTATCACCTTAATTAGAAGCAAAAACATCAAAAACCCTCAATTTGTAATTTAAACTTTTAAGAGATATATGACAAAACCTGGAAATGATGCATTATGCTTCTATTATAGGGCGTTATATGTTTTTTTAACACTAATTTTCCCATAAAAGAAATAAACCGAAAACAAAAGATTATTCTAGACCCTATCTTCTCAACTGAGTACTATTATAGCATCACTAGCTCAAGAAGCTCGATTACCTACACTAACAAATTTCCAACTAGGTGGAAGATGATGAAGCATCGGCTAGCTATGAAGCACCAAGACTATCCTACACAGAAAGAGGAATGAGAATCTCTAATCAACCAACTTTACCCAAAAGTTATAGTATGTCTAGATTCAATCCTAGAACCATTACTAAAACAAATACTGATAATAGAACATATAAAGTTAAGCTATAACACTTTAACAGTCAGACATGGATCAAAGATAAAATCTTAATTGGCACAGAAGCCTCTCAGTGTCATTGTATAACTCCACCGATTTTGATTAGCCAAGCTCCAGAATATAATTTTCTTACATATGATGGTAGAAGATCTACCCTCAACAAAAAATCTGGAATCACGATGTGTTAGGAATTAGAGCAAACTAATAGCGGAAGCGTTAGGATGAACAATGATATTCAAAAGTAAACAACGATAACAAGAATAATAAAGAACACAAAGATTTACGCGGAAACCCAATGTGGGAAAAAACTACGGACGGTGACGAACACAAACAATCCACTATGAGAAGGAGTGAGTACAATGCGGTCACAATCACAGTGAGTGATTCGATCAAACAACCAGATTACAATCTCTCTTATAATCTCTCTCAAGACTCTCTCAACCTCTCTCACAAATCTACGATAGTTGAAACAGAATACTCTATAAGTATTTCTTACTGGTATGGGATTCAGGGATGAGTATTAGAGCCTACGCTAGGCCATTTATATAGGGTTTAGAGGTATAAGGATGCAAAAAACCCTAGGAGCAACCCTAGCCGCGAAGACGACGAAACCTTAGCCACCATGGTCCATAGCCCAAACTCCTTAAAGCCAGTGGTGGATTTGCTGAGCTGATTTTGGGCCACTAAACCTAACAATCTCCACCTTAGACCAAAATCACCAACACCAACTCTCGCGCCTCGTCATAGCACCCCGAAGGGTAATGCCCTGCAGGGTGGACCCCGAAGGGTATTTTAAGCGAACCGAACGCCGGTTAAGTTCAAGTGATACTTGAACTTAGCTCTAGAAGACGACTTGTATGAACTTTTCTTCATATAATCTATCATAGTAGATGCCTGCAAAACATAGAGGCTTCCTTGTCTCAAACCCTTCAACAAAATTTAAGTGCCCTTTGACACCTTCAGAACTCCACCTTCAGCTGAATATTTGCACTCCTTGGATTTAAGGGTGCCTAGAGAGATGAGGTTATGCTTCAAGTCAGGAACATGATGAACATTCGATAAAGCCCTGACATCACCATCATGGGTCTTGATTTTAACAGTATCGATTTCAATTATATTACATTGGGCATTATTGCCCATGTGAACAACAGTTGAGTCAACTAGATCATATGTTGAAAACCAATCCTTATGAGGACACATATGATAGGTACACCCAAAATCAAGAATCCAATAAGAAACGCTCCCCCTTTTAGTAGAGGTAGCAAACAAAACGTCACCATCAAAATTAGATTCAGCAAATGAAGTTTCAGCAGGCTCCTATGAATTATCTTCTTCTTTCTCCCTCTTGTTTCGCAGTTGCCAACAGGTAGCAACAATATGAACCAATTTACCACAGTAATTGTAGGTCTTACCAGCGTGAGGATTTCTAGGGTTAGAAAGGTTCTTACTCCTATTACCGTCCCCCTTTCCAGTTGTTTTATCCTTTACCACTAATCCCTCAACAGAATTAGCATGAATGTCAAGATGAAACTTCTCCTTAAACAACAGGTTTGACTTAACATCCTCAAACGATATAGTATCAGAATTACTATATAGCATAATCTCCTTAAAGTATTTATATGAAGGGGGTAGAGACAGAACCAACAAAATAGCCTTATCCTCATCCTCAATTTTCACATCTAAACTTTCAAGGTCAACTACAATCGAATTGAAATCATTTAGATGTTTTTGAATAGGAGTATCTTCTGCCATCTTGAAAGTGTATAACCTTTCCTTTAACTGGATCTTGTTGGGAAGACTCTTCATCATGTAGAGTTCCTCCAGTCGAACCCCAAGGCCCACTGCAGTTGTCTTATCAAGTACCTCTCGCAAGACAGGTAGTGCTAAGCACAACTGTATGAAAGAAAGTGCCTTCAGCTCTAATTCCTCCCATTAATCGTTCGTCAAAGAACCACACTTCTTCTTCTACTGTTCTGCCTATTGTTCGTCGGTCATCGTGCTGGGTTTCGTGTGAGGTCGTGAGAGAGCCTTTCACAACCCATGCTGAATGAGAACTGCTTTCATCTGCACCTTAGAGATTAAAACTAATCTCGCCATCAAACTTTTGAATATCAACCTTCATGATTGAAGGCAACCTAAACCAAAGCTCTGATACCACTTATTAGGAATTAGAGCAAACTAATAGCAGAAGCGTTGAGATGAACAATGATACTGAAAAGTAAACAATGATAACAAGAACACTAAAGAACACAAAGATTTACATAGAAACCCAATGCGGGAAAAAATCACAGACGGTGATGAGCACAAACAATCCACTATGAGAAGGAGTGAGTACAATGCGATCACAATCACAACGATGATTCGATCAAGCAACCAGATTACAATCTCTCTTATAATCTCTCTCAAAACTCTCTCAACCTCTCATAAATCTACGATAGTGGAAACAGAATACTCTATAAGTATTTCTTACTGGTCTGGGATTCAGGGATGAGTATTAGAGCCTAGGCTAGGCCCTTTATATAGGGTTTAGAGGTATACGGATGCAAAAAACCCTAGGAGCAACCCTAGCCACTAAGACGACGAAACCCTAGCCACCATGGTCCGTAGCCCAAACTCCTTGAAGCCCGTGGTGGATCTACAGAGCTAATTTTTGGCCACTGAACCCAACATGATGAAAATTGCTGACTCTATCCTTTTAGAATTTCAATAATGAATTTTATCACATTTTATTAGGAATGAATTTTCTAGACCAATTTATATCATATGAAATAAAACCAACGCACATTACCCTAGTTGATAAACAAAACAAAATTATCCTTGATAGAATATGAAACAACTACACATTCCTATCCTCACATATATTGAAGTAATGATAAAGGTTTTAGATGTTATCACTATAACCTTGCTAGATACTGGATCTGAAGTAACCTTTTTTCAAGACTTTTTACTACCAAAATGGGGGAAACTCTCATATGGCAAAAAGATTAAAATTAAAGGTCTTCATCATACCACTAATTTAGATTTTGTACAAAGTAATGTCTCCATTAAAGTAAAATTCTCAATATTCGTTTAGTATTATAGTACAATTCTAAATATGATATTTTATTAAGAAATGATTTCTTCAAACAATTTGCTAATTTCACTTAGACTCCATATACATTTTACCTTCCCACAAATGTGGTCAAACACTAAAAATTCCCACACTAAAACAATATTACAGAGTACGCACAAAGCGTGATGGATAGAGATATGAACAAGTTGCACCCTCCACGTAAATACAAAAACCAAGCTTTCAAGTCAATATAATCCCGAAGGAAGACTTGCTTAATAAAACAAATCTTCTATGAGAATCCTTTATAATTCTAGAAACATGAACATTCAAGAGTAAAAATAGAATTAACATAAGAAGTATATACTAAAGAAAAACATATGCTTTATACCCCATAAGGTATAAAACAATTCTCAATACAAATCAAAGAATTACTGGAAAAATAATTAATTTGACCTACAAAAGGTAGTTACTCATCACCAGCCTTGATGGTCATGAATGAAGCAGAAAAACAAAGAAATAAAGTAAGAATGCTTGTTAATTACAAAAAACTTAACCAATTCACGAAAACAACCAATTATTTCTTACCTAACAAAGAAGTTTTAATCAAATTTGTCAAAAATAGAAAATATTTTTCAATATTTGACTATAAATCAGGATTTTGGCAAATAAAAATGAAAGGAGAAAGTATCAAATATATAGACTTTAGGACTTTTCAAGGCTTCTTTGAATGGATTAGTAATGCCATTTTGATTAAAAAATGCACCTAGAATTTTTCAAAGAAGAGTAGACCATGCATTTAAACATCTTAACTCATTTCTAGTTGTTTATATTGATGAAATCTTATCAGCACCAAAACTCTAGAAGAACATAGAGAGCACCTAAAAATATTTGCAGAAACTCCTATAAAAGAAGGAACATGTCTCAGTGAAAAGAAGACCACAATTGAACAAGAGGTTTAGGATTTGAATTAGGATCAGATCATATGTCATTACAAAATCATATTTCTAGAATAATAGCAAAATATCCTGCTGAATTAAGAATTAAAAAACACATACAAAGTTTTTTGGGATTATTAAACTATGGTAGCTCTTATATTTCTGACTTAGCAAAGAAAAAGAAAGACTTACAAAGCCTATGAAGAAAAAAGTAATACCAAAGGACGGAGTGATCACCATACCCAAATTGTCAAAAACCTTAAAGAAGAATATAGAACTTTACCCCAGTTAAGATTACCAGAACCATAGGACAATTTAATAATGCAAACTGATGCTTTTGATAAATTTTGGTCCGCCGTACTTAGAAGTAATCTTAATGAAGTATGTGGATACTATAGTGGTACCTTTTCCAAAACTAAAGAAAATCATAACACCATGGAAAAAGTAATTTTAGCTATAGTAAGAGAAATCGAAAAATGCATATTATTTCTTCTACCTAAACCTTTAAAGGTACTAACTAATAATAAAGTTGCAGCCACATTCGTCAAATAAGTCTTAGATATTGGCCCTCATATGCGCAAACTTCATAGATAACAAACTTTCTTATCTCAGTTTAACGCTATTTATGAGCATATTGTAGCAAAGAATAATTTTTAGCAAGTTATCTAACAAAAGAATCGGAGTATCTCAACAATGACGACTCTAGACAAGCTCAAAGAACTTGAAGATATTGTTATCAACTTCAACAAATATCTGGAAACTATTTTAGCAAAATTAGAACAACTCGAAACAACAGTAAAAGCTATAGTTGAGACTATCAGAACAGAAATTGATGAGCTCTCTGTAGGAACTGACAGCATCATCAGAGACATGAATAAAGATCTAGAACAACGAAGAACTATGATAACAAAGATATTAAAGTTAATTAGCTCTCTAAAATTGCCTTCATTAACTATATCAACTACTAGCCCTGCGAAGCCGAGACTTTAGCTAACTATTAAAACTGCAGAGTCAAGTTCAAGCACTCCATTTCTCGAAAAAGAGAAAGAAATGCTAGAACTAAAGGTGAAACTACTAGTAGAACGAACTACGAATCAAACTATTCAAACTACAAAATTGTTCCTTTTGATATTCTCAACTATATTATCTTTATGCTTCAAAGTTCTTTATGATAGTTCTTGAGAGGAGAGAAACAGTTTATATCTATATTCTTAACTATAATAAAAGAACTATCTTCTAGAAAAGCTAGAGTTTATATCCTTTGCTTCAAAGTTCTCGAGAGAAGAGAAACAGTTTGTAGATCGAAGTATGTTCAAGTAAGACCTATAGAGAGGAAGGGTATGGGGGCTGATCAAAGAACTAAAAATCTCCAGGAATGATACTAAGAAGAAAGAAGGTATACATTTCCTATGCTTTCTTATGATTGTTCAAATTATTACCACGGAAGTACCATTTCATGCCATTTAAAACAGTGTTATCTATTTTTTGTTAATTATTGTTCTTCAAAAAAGAGTTTTAAGCCTTTTTCTACAAAAGTTACCAGACCCCAAGAAAAATGGCATTGGAGCCTACCCATGAGCTACCCAGAATATGAGTTCTTATAGAAACAAACTACAATAAGACTCCAGAATAACCAGAGAAGGAAATTATTTAGAAGGACAAAACTTTAATCTACCTAGACTTAGATACCATTCATAGGAACAAGCATGAGATTTCATAAGATTATTTGATCAAACACCTAGAATCATAAGGCAGAACCGATTGGAGTATAACAAAATTAGGTTAAACTTCCTCCTAACTCTCCCTTATATTGTTTAACCAATAACCATAAACATAAGCTCATATTGCTTCATTAGAAGTAACCTTTGAGTATACTATATGGTATAAACCCATGGAAACATAAACGAATCCCAAATAGCATATTATACAGATGGAGAAAATGAATGGAAAAGTCTAAAAGAAGAATCAAAATTAAGATTTCAATAAGAAAATCATATAATAACAAAAAGAGCAATCTAATAATCTTGCTAGAAAACAAATTAGCAAAATAATGAATTAAACTAAAAGCAGAAGACTAAAAGACAAATAAATCTACAGCCTTGATTTAATCAAAAGGTCTAGATTTTGTTGTCTCACACTTCTCACAAAAAGTCATTTCTCGCCTGATCCAATCCCGGGTGTGTGTGTGTGTATACACACACACAACCACACACACACATACATATACACACACACACAACCACACACACACACATACATATACGTACATACACACACACATGTATATGTATACATATTAGAAAGAAAGTACATAAGGGAAACCTATACCTAAATAACAACATTTAGGAGGTTTGGTTACTCCTAACCTATTTCCAAAACTAAATAATTTATTACAATCATAAATTTTATGCTTTAAAAGAAAATTAAATTATATTTAGGTCATCTTAATTAATATGTAACAAATGCATATTTTTGTTTTTCCTCCTCTTAGAGTATTGAAGAACATTAATAACATAAAAAATAGAAAATAAAACATTTTAAAGAGTTTCTAATCAGTAATGCAAATTTCAATAAAAAGTCTTGATCATATTATGTTTTTTTCTAAAATATCTATAAAAAAATAGATTACCATTATCATTGATAAATAAAAAAATTATCAGTTTTCATATCAATTTTTAAGTAATTCATGACTGACTTATACATTGCATAGGGATCAACTATAGCTACGACAAAAAGTTTCAAACTCTATCTAAGTCTATTTAACAAACTACTACTTGGTAGCTACTAATCGAATGCCAAATCAAGTTCTTAGTTATTTTTCCAAAATTAATAGTAAAGGTTATAAAATAATAATATTAGTAAGAAGTTATATGTCTTTTAGTATTCTTTACAAATTACAACCATGTTATTTAAATTAGGATAGAGAAATTGTTTGCACGCAAAGAAATATACAAAAATATGATAGTACAATTGTTCTATATTTTTATAATTAAGTTATTCATAGACAATTTTTAATATAATCAATATAAATTTACATTGTTAATTGCTTTAGTTACCTGCTAAAAATAGAAATTATTAAAAAAAATATTCTTGTAGTGCCAAAAGTTTAATTTTCAAAATCAAAACTTTCGCCTTTGTTATTTAGCCTATGTTTATATTATGGTATTAAGGAAATGGTCTAAAATTTATATCATTGGCATTAGGCTGACAAAAATTCAGGCCGAGGTCGATTCGGATCCAGACAAATCGGACATGCGAACAAAAACTTCATACCTGGACCCTATTTGGATTATAAATGGGACACTTTGACCAGACAAGGGCCAGGATCCGGACCGAATGTCCGATGCCTGGACCCGGCTGTCTGGATGTCCGAATTTATGATATGATTGTTAGACATTGTGATGAAAATTTTGTGTGACCAAACTCGAACCTGATTTTTTGATGTTCGAATCCAATTGTTCAAAGTTGTTTTTATAAAATTTTCTAGAGAATTTGGACCAAAATTACACATAAACCTAATTGTCCGATTCCGATTGTCCGATTGTCTGAATTTGTCCGAATCTGACATGGTTCAAATGACAGCCTGAGCTCGAATGCCCAAACCCAAACCTGAACTTGAGCCATATTTAAATTTTGACATGACTGTTTGTCCGAATTTTACATTCAGATAAAAAATTTGTGACCATACTCGATTTTTTCCGAATTCGCGTAGTTGGATGAAGCGGAATTTGCCAGCCCTAATTGGCATATACTAATGGCGAATCATCAAGTTCGAGATCCAACAAAAACTAGCTACCTTATTTTATAACTCAACCTCAACAAAAAGATAAGGATTAGTTTTGTAATTTTTTCAATTGAATGCATATATGACATTATTACTGAGAAAATATAAATGGTTGAACACTTTGCCTTGAGTTTTGCCATATTCACTAATTAAAAAAAAAATATTACTGAGGAAATATAATGAGGTACGCATTTTTTATTTCTTTTGGTCTTTGACCATATGTTAATATGAGTTCTGGCACTGTCAGCATAAGGAGATAATGTTTTGTTAGTTCACATGTTTTCCTTCATATAATGCCTAATACGTTATTGATCAAGAACAATCTCAACCAAAAGTTTAAGTTGATGGGTTGAAGGCCTAGCAATAAATTTACACTCTAATATGTCCCCTCACGCGAATGCCCTTTGGGCTTGAAGCATGGATGCTGCAAAGGTTTCCCATACCTTGCGCAATAAATCAATATGGGGGCTATTGAAATTCAAACTTGAGACCTCTTGCTTAGAAGGACACTGATACCATATATAAGAACCATCTTAACCAAAAGTTTAAGCTGATGGTTGAAGGCCCGACAATAGGTTTATACTCTTAATAGTTATAAAACATTTTGGCCTACATATACTGAAGACCTTAGCATTTCTTATGGTATACTAACAATAAATACGCAAATCATTATATACACCCGGTTGGACATTTGATTTGTCCAACCTAGCTCCTTATCCTCCTTTCGTCCTACCTTTTTTCCCCCTAAAAAAGGCCCCAGTGCTTTGCGCACAAATGTTTCTCCTCTGGTTTACTCTACTGTACTTTTTCCCTCTCTTTGGTTATTCTTTGTGGATCTGTGTTCTTAGTGTCGATTTTACAATTTTTGTGTTATAATTTATGTTACAATTGATGACTCTCAGGTACCCTAAGTTTAGGACAACTATTTTTAGGCTTATGACCTTTTCAAAAATAACAATGGGGAACCTTATATTTTCAGACAACAGAATCTTAGGTTCTTTTTTTTTATTATTTTGGCCCGAAACTTTTAGAAATTTTCAACTTTAGCACAAATGTGGTACTTTTATTAATTTTGCTATTTTTTGTGGTTTTTTCAGAAAATGTGCTTGCTTTAAATGATTTAACTTCTTATAATGGCTTTACTGGTACTAGTTATCATAATACACTACTTATATCATAAATACTATATTTTCTGTAATTATAGGCCCACCATGCTTAACAAAATAATAAAGCTTAAATAGGAGTTTTGACCATTACCTGAACTTAGTTGACGCTGGACCTTGGTGTTCTTTTAGCTTTCAATTTATAGAGATTGCTAATCTCAATCACACTTCGCCTGGATCAGGCACAATATAGGTATGTTTCGTTTCCTACCTCAGACCGTTGTCACTAATCAAGTTTTATAGTTTAAAGTATAGTGAGACTTTAATCAAAAAATTATAATATTTAAGACATAAAGTTCTATTAAACAACATTCCCTACTAAGAATTTTTTTTTTTGAAAGCTTAAAAGTGGAAATATTATAGTGGAAAGATTGAAGAGGGACTTAAGCTACTAAAATCATCAGAGATGCTTCCTCATAGAGAAATGAAGAGTCCTGACTTCTCTTTTGCTCAAGTATGCTTAGATGATCGTGTCCTTTTACAACACTGAACTTCTCTTTTTATAAATGAGATCAAAACATAGGATGCCCTAAAGGCTACAGTACACATACTGTTATAAGTACCTTCACATGCTTACAGTAGACTGTATTGTTTTACTGACTTGTCGCTTGATAAGATAATGTTGCAACAACTTTTTAGAGCACTGTTGAAATGACTAGTCATTCATATTGAGATTCTACATGTCTTTATCTCCAATAATGTCTTCCATGTCTATCGTTATCTAGATAATCATGGGAATCTTCATCAGGTGTAAGATGCACTGGATCCCATTTTTCAAATAATTCTTATATATATTTCTTTTCTTTTTTTCCGATAGGAATTTTCTAGCGCTAACATTAAGGAGATAATCAAAGACATCTTTTGAAATAGCATATTCTATCTTTATATATTTGCTGAAATCACTATGATAAGTAAAAGTAGTATTCCTATAATGCATTCACATTGTTCCTCGTGTTGATGATAAATGTTATAAAATCCAATGGCTCTTGCTAAGGCAAGATCACTAACTATTTCTTGTCATTCTAGAGGCCATTCGTATCATTGATCATTGGGATCTTTTATATCAATTAATTGAATAAGATAATAGGTTGGTTTGGCCCTTATATTTTCATACTCAATCACTGCACAATGTACCTCGACATACATACTTCTTTCATGGAATTTTTGTTGGACCATCAGAAGATGTGATAATCCCATCAATCCTTTTAAACATACACTTTTGAAACTTACTTAGTCTTCAAAAGAATGTGTACTTAGGATCTGGGATTTCTATGAAGTAAGTTAACATTTCGTATTCCCAAGCTGTCATGATGGGGTCATCTAGAGGGATTGAATTTGTTGAGAATCTAACATCACCAACTCTTAATCTATTAGGAAGAAAATGTTAGTACTCCATGACTCCAAAATATTATAGGAATAATTATGATAGTAATCGATACAGGCTGCATACCAATTGTTGAACCATTTTTCTTGAGCATAAGAACTTATTTTTTCTTGAATATCATAAGGACACCTTAAGTAATTTATTTGTAACACTAAAAGGTTGAATATTTGTACTATTAGATAGGTAGAAGGCAACAAATCAAAGTGTGATCTACTTTTTGTATGAAATTCTAAAATATCCATAATGATTCTACTAGAAGGAGAAACCCGTTCTAGCAGTAATGACATTTCATTTTGGATTTCCTCTTTTTCTGGAAGAAGTTTTACTCTGATGATCACCATTTGCGTGTTCATGAGTTAAACTATCTACAGGAGAGTTTTTTGATCCATGTATATGTTCAATGGAGAAAGAAAATTGGTTAGACCATAATAGCCAGTGCAAGAGTCGCCCTAACGCTTGCACATTTGATAAATCCTTTTTCATAAAATCAAGTATACCGTTGCAATTAGTTCAAATAAGAAAAGGTTTTAGGGCTAAAAAACTAAGAACTTGCAATTCCCCTTATGACAAGGATTTCTATTTCCATCGTGGGATAGTTGCACTCTGCTTTATTTATTAAACCTCCTACTACAGTATTTGCAGAGTTTTTCCCCTTCTTTGATTTGAGTACTACACACAAGTGCTCATTGCTGACACATGTCTCAAGAATTAAATCACCTTCTTCATTAGTCAAATTAAGAACATGGAGATTTTTGCACATCTTTTTAAAGTTTTGAACAACCTTTGAATAACTAAGGCTTCATGTCCAACTTATTGCTTTCTTACGTTTTTGTATAGTTTTCTCAATTTAGCCAAATTTTTAATGAAATCTAAAGCATAGGTATGACATCTAAGAAACCTTTTAATTGCTTTCTATCTTCAATCTTCTCCAGAAAATTTTCTATTTTTTCCAAAATATGCTTTTATAGGATAATTTGTCTTGCCTTTTATTTTCAGACCCAAAAACTCTATTTTTTGTTCAGCATAGATGCACACTTATTCTTGCAAAGAATAATACCATGATTAACACATCTTTGGGTGACAGTTAGACCTTCATCTTTATGTTATTCTATGGCCTTGGAAAAGATAAGAATATCATCAATATAAACTAGAGAACAGTGATTAAAATCTTTAAAGATGTCATCCATTCTTCTTTGAAATAGTTGAGGTACATTTTTAAGAGCAAATGGTATTACTATCCATTAATAATGTCCTTGAGAAACACTAAAGACAATCAGTGGAATGCTTACTTCATCCATTTTAATTTACCAATATCTGCTTTTGCAATCTATGTTCGAGAACCAAGATGCTTATTGAAGTCTATTGGAAAGTACTGTTTTGTAAGGAAGATAATAACCATCAAAGACAATATTATCATTAAAATTTTTGTAATTGATTGCCATTCTAGCTTTCCCCCCTTTTTTGTTTAGCATGATTTCTTACCATGAAAGTAGGGCTAGTGTGAGGACTATTACTATTCCTGATTAACTATTTATCCACAAGTTCTTTGATTTACTTATCAAATTCTTAGATATCCTAGAGTATATATATAATTTGTTTGACTCGGATAATAGTGTTACGATTTAGCAAAGTAATCTTTGCAAATGTCTTATATTTGTCCCAAAATTTAAGAAGATTATCATAGCAGAGTTCTTTCCATAATTCTTCTTGTTATTCAATAATTTACTTTTCAATAGATCGCTCAAATAGTGAGGTTGTTAGTGCTATCTCACATTGTGTAGGGATTACCTTCTCACCACGCTGTATAAACTCAATCTTTTGATGAGTGTATGCTTTATTTAATTTATCAATAGGAACTGAGTGGTCATTTATTATAAATATGATTTGGTTTATGGTCTATGTGCATGGAGAATATAGCCTTTGAAAATCGTTTCCAATGATCATATCTTGCGAGAGTTGATTAGTAGCCCATAGAACTAGTACAATACATTGGAGGACTCCTATTTCTGTGAATAACTTCTCTATGGCTTTGTTATGGCCATTATGCTATTATCAGCTATAGTTACTTGTAAAAATTCTTGGTTTTTTTCAACATAAATTTTGAAAATAGAGATCTTTTTCTAAAAAAGATAGAATAATGACTATCTATGTAAGGGCACATTTCATATCCATTATATCCCTTCAAGCATACATTTATTGGGATATAGATGTTATTAGGATTAGCATTGGTGGCTTCATAGCATATTCCATAGTCATATTTTGACTAATTCATTTTATAGATTGGCTCCCTCACAGTCCTTATTTTGTATCCAGTGACTTTTCTATCTAAACTCATGCTTTGATCTACACTATATCTTACAGGTTCAAAACTCATTTTGCTCATTTCATTGATCATACTAATTGTATCATCTTCTTTAAGATCTTCTTTAGCTGTTGAAAATCCTTCTCTCCATTCTAATCTTGCACTCATGCTTTTTAATAATTGGGGTTTAATGGTAATTTTTCCTTTATCATCGATATTTATTACATTTTTCTTATTGATTTTTGGGGAATTGGCAAAGCTAGATATCCATGTTTTATCAATCTTTATTTCCTACAGATTAGATTTTATCCTTTAAATTTTTCACATTGGAGTAGGACTTTCAAAATTTTCGGCCTCTATTATTGTTAATTTAGTCTTTGTATCTATAGTATTATCTAATTTATAGATTATTTTCCAAGATATCTGTAGTGGGTAACCTCCTTTTTTCATATCCATCCCAAATTTTTTTATCTTAAGGTACAAGAAGTTTTTGCAAATTCATCCTTTAGGTTCATATAATGTGTTAGTCGGTAATTGAATTCTACTGACCCATTATACGAATTGGTCTTGATCCTTATGATAATTTGGTTATTAAACTTGGTATGTTTAATGTCACAGGGAAAAGCATATAGGTCAATATCTTTGCCATAATATTGTGATTGAGTAATTTGAACTTGGAAACTCCCAACATGGATATACCTATATCTTCTATTTTTGTTATGCTTAAGGATGTTTTTCCAATTAATGAGATTAACTTCTCCCACATCCTATTTGCAGTCTTGTATCTCTAAATCTCCTTCCATCATTTCATATACATACTTAGTCTTTAGTTGAAAGATAGATTTTTTTATACATAATGTCTTTCTAAATTATAGGAAAGATCCAATCTCCTTTGACATCTTCATTTTCATTATCAACCTTAAATTCTTCTGCTTGAAGATCACTAAGACTAATTGAGCCACTTTTCATCATATGGCTAGTTTCTTCATAATCACTTTCTTCACATTCTTCTTCCAGTACTATTTTAATAATTCCATTGTTGTTTATTAGGGCAAGGTCTTAATGCTTCTTTTTAACTAAGCTCAAAGTAGTCTAAACTTCGCAACGTTTCCATGAGCTTATTGTTTTTCCTATTTTTGCATTCATTTGCATATGACGTACTCCTTCGTATGCCCAACACTTATAGTTATTTTTTCATGCTAGACAATGAGCCACTTTTCTAAAAAATCTATGCCTTCTAGGACTTGGTTTGTTACATTATTTTCTTTTGTATTTTCCTCCACTTTGCTTGTTAAAGCTCTTTTTTATAAAAAGTTTTCATTTTCTTCTCTTCTTAGGTTCTTTTTCCAATTGATGAGGATTGTCCCAAAAAGCTAGAAATTATTTTTTTCATTTTCTTTTGTTTTTGGAGATCAAGACATTGATCCTTGACCCATTTTCTCAAAATAAGACATTCTTGTACCAAGGGTATCAATGACATCCATTTTTTCAAGCCATGTAATGTATTTTTCATTAATTATAAAATTTATTGGATAAGGCAATTTGTCATAAAACATACCAATGTTGGTTTCATTAATGCCCGATTTTGTAATAATATTTATAAATTCAGTTATATAATTTTCCATATATCTCATGTCCCAAAACCCTATGTTATTAATTTTTCTTTGCCACTCTCTAGCACTTTCTTTAGAATCAAGTTTGGCTCTGATAAATTCAAGTTTTGATTGCTTTATATAATTTTTTGATCATAGCAGCTGGTGTTTCTATCATTCTGAATGCATTTTTTACCTTCCTTATCTAATGAGTTGTACCAGTCGAAATTTCCGGCCGTTTATGTGGTATTCAAGTTCAAGACACCATTCATACCGATTTTCTAATGTTTAAATATTTATTCTCTATTGCGAGCTCCATCAATGTTTAGGATCTAACCTATTTGGCTAATTGGAGGTAAGGCTAATTTTTTCGAAGGATGCGTTTTCCTTGGAATGAACCCCAAGGAAAAGTGTTTTTTTGGTGGTCTTGGAATCTCTGTTTTATTGCAGTCGAGCTACTGTGGCCCCAATAAGGGGTAGAGCTCTCATATCATAGATTGTCTCCATTCATAAGACTCGAACTCGAGACCTTATTTAAGGGGAATCAGTGCCAAACTATCAACGCCAACCTGTGTTGGTACCCAAAGGAAAAGTTAGTTGTATGTCCTACTGCAATATATCTAGGTCTCATAAAATACGTATTTATTCTAGAAGACTCACAAAATTCTTCAGGCTTAGAAATAAGATTGTTAACTAGATTGGATTCGATTTCATCTATGTTGAGTTCTTCTCCAATCTCATTGATTTCATTGTTAACTACCATTTTTTCATATTCTGTTATCCAGTTTTCTCCTAATTTCTTCTAAAAGAGCCACATTAAGATCTTCTAGTTTAATTAGATTCATTTGTGGATATATTTCTTTTTCCAACTGGATATTATTTGTCTTTTCATTATCATTAGATAACACTTCTGGTTTTCTATTATTTTGCCCATGATTTTATTTAATTTTTTTAGGTTTTGTTCTTTATCAAACATAATATGTAATTCCTCAAGATTACATTGCTTAGATTCCATCCTCTTCTTCTTTTTCTGCCTTTTCAAATGATTTTTCAGCTAATTTGTCTTCTACTTATATCTTGGAAAGGAAATGAATTTTCATTTTGTGGGTTTTGGTAAAGATACTTATGCTGAAATAGAGTACTAACACTTAACAGAGATTTTTCACTATGTCCAATTTCATTGATCAAAGAGAGATGGATTATAGATAATTACTTCTTTATCTCCTTACCTTTATCCTTTATTTTTGCTAATTTCGCTTTTAATTCCAAAACTTGATCAATGATATAGTTATATTGCGGTGCCACTGAAGTGGTTCCTTCTGGCGAGTGCACAATATGTGAATAATTAAGAGCATGGCAAGCAGATGATGATTTAAGCATTAACTGCAGTTAATTATCTTGATTAACTTAATTATGCTAATTGTTGTTTGCTCACGTGGCTTTGATACCAGATAAAAGAGGGCTTTGGTAGTACTTATGAACATCAAAGTCACATGCACAAAATTAAAATTTCTAAAAGTAAGTTTTTAAGGATTGACGTAAAATACGCAAATATAAAAACTTATGGGCATTACACGTGAATTAATACAGTAGAATTAGACCTAAAAAATAGTTTGCATAAACTTTGAGGGTTTGTTCTATTAGTAACCTTATAAGTCAAGGTACCTTATAATTAAATTAAAAACTGAGGTCCTTATAATAATTTACTCAAAACTGAAAGCATCTTTGTGCAATCTATTGCTAATTTTGCAATCTTCTTATTGGATTATGTTTGTTGTTATGCTTCTTTCTTCTATGGAAATAATGCAATTTGAGTTTTGAATGTTTGTTGTTTTGTTATCAGTTGATTTTCAATGTTCCTTATAAGGATTGTTTTTTAATTCAGTTGTAGTGTTACTGTTAGGTCTAATTCTTTACTAAATAAACAATGTTTAGCTCACTAAAAGAAAGTTCAGCTCACTAACAATACATTTAATCATTATTAAATAAAGTACATGTCAGTGGTTAATAACATTTAAATCATTCAAAAGTTATGTTCAGCTCAGTAGAAAATATTTCCCGCTCATATGTTCGCTTGACATGGAAAAAAAATTAGATAACTATAAACAATTCTGCGATCACTAAAGACAATTTTTAGCTCACTTAAAAAAAAATTGTATCTATAAATAGCTTCTTCCATTGTTATAGCTAACTAAAAATGATGTTGTGCTGACTAACAATTAAGCTCTTTTTTTTTTGTTGTTTTAAGTATTTAAATGTACATTAAACATCCACAAAACATAAATTTGTGCTCACTAATATCAACTTTGTGCTCACTAAAAAACCAAGTCACTAAAGACAGTTTTTAGCTCACAAAAAGAAAACAAATTGTCCATAGTACAAATTGAAGAGTCAGATCGCCCTAGATGGGGTGAATGGGTGATCGTATAAAACTTTAAATCAAATTGGAAAGCAAAAATTAAGTGCGAAAATTAAATGAATAAGATACACAACGATATTTTAACGAGGTTAGGCTTCAATAAGGCTTAAGTCCCCGCCTAGAGTTATATAACTCTAGGATTCAACGCTCTACTTTTTTAATTAAGATGAACTCTCATAATCTCTCAGAGCTACCTCACTCTAGAGATTCCAAGTACTTAAATCAACCACTGATTTAAGAAAGGGAGGAGTTGTTAGCTCACACCAACTCCTAAGTTCACTCCTTAATAAGGATTTCCTCAAAACACTCACAACTTTTGATCACAATACAATATTTCGAGTAATATCACAAGTAAGCTCTGTAGTTGGTAAGCTCAGTTTTCTTCTTTTCACTTCAATCGTTTTTTTTTTAACGTTGCAGTAGACCTGCTACAAGCTCTCATATTTATAGCCTTCTTGGTCTTGGCTTGGCTTGATCTAAATGGAACTAATCTTGATTTGATTTCCTTCTTCAATAAAACTCACAAGATCTTGTTATGTATATAAAATCAATAGGAAATAATCCTCAGATCATATCTTCCAATATTTCTATCCTTAAATAAAAGATATCATTTTGGCAATACTATATAATTATTCCAAACATAGAAACAATCTTAATCAATGAATCATGGTTGATTTATGTTACCAATTTATGCACAAGATCTTTCAAATAAGTAATGACATCAAGATGATTTCACAAGTAAACCATAATTTAAATTTCAGATTCTAATATCCAAATAAAGTCTTGGAAATTCGAAATGTGAGACTAATTTGGATGGTAATTTCCTAGCCAAATATAATTTCCATATTGTGACTTACGAAAGTGTGTTTTTGTAATCAATTAGAATCTTATTTTGATCATGTATTTAAATAGATCAAATACCAACTCATAATAATATTATTTGGGCAAGATATTTGATGCATGTGGTAGAAAAATCTTCTCTTAATCAACACTATTATTCTTTTGTCAAAATCATTCAATTTGTGACTTAATGGAGTCAATATCAATAAAAGCATATTGGACCGATCATAGATATTATATATGAAGTAGAATAATTATAAAATCAACTCACTTCATAATTTCATATATAACACTAATTATATTGTTTGTTATCATCAAAATCAATACGTGACTCTTGGAGTCAACAATCTCTCCCTTTTTGGTGATGACAAACAATCAAACATTAGTGTGAAGTAATATTAAGATGCATACCTTGATGCTTGCATACACCTACCATAAGCTCATTCTTCTCCCCCTTTGTCATCATTAAAAAGGGATGTGGAATATATACTAACAATTAATAACATTGTTCCCCCTTAATATGACACACTTGTGAAGAAGAAAGGGTTAACCTTACAAGCTTAAATAATATATCATCAAGATCAACCAAATCACTTGGATATCTTAAAAATGACATGCTAAGAGATTTAGAATAAATTACATCTCCTCCAAAGGCAATTAAACATGGGACATAGATCAAATAATCAATAAAATCTCTCCCTTTCGAAAATCATTAATTCAAGGTAATTCATATGGCATATAATATACAAGTTGAGCATATAACATTATCCACGCCAATTCATATTAACGACTAGAATCTTGATATGACCATTTTTTAAAGAATTATAGTCATATAAGGTATAATGTGTAGATATTGTACATATTAATCAAGCTATTTTTCATTACAAAAGTAGTTAAAGCATATATATAATATTTTCTGCCAGAGAGATGAAGTAATATTTTATCATGCAATAGAATATTAAAAGTCATGTCAACACAAAGCCATAGTCTAAAGATGGATGTATACATGGCTTATGAGGTTGTAGGTTCATGTCTAGATCTAGCATAGATTCTTCCATAAAAATATATCAAATCGAAGTATGAATCTATCCCCACATAAATATAATTGAAGCATATAATATCAATCTTGCTCATAAGACCATGTCATATATAGGGGCACGAAAATATTTTGCATCCCAAATAATAATACCCAAGAAAATAAACATTAGATTTTATATGCTAACAAATTCAAAAATTAAAATAAATGTTATCATCAAAATCTATAATACACATACTATTATCTAAGAAACAATTTTTCTATATTACTCATGCGTATGGGCAAAAGGCATATAAAACTATTAGCCATCAAAAGCCTATTTTTTGTGCCTGATTCATAATTAATCTAGGATAATTCAAGAGGTAAAGTATAATCCAGTTTATGTGAAAAATTCAGTGTAAGTTAAGCCGTATGACCAGTGCATAAGATAATAAAAATCATGTAGCAATGGAGATAACAACATATTAGAAATATATCACATAGATTAATTTCTCGCTCCCCCTTGATAAAGATAATTAGATATACGTTGTCAAGTATAGGGGTAAGGGACATGTACCATTGAGAACTCATTATATCTCTCCCTTAATTTATGAAAGATAGAGTGCAATTTAATAGAGACAAATACTTATCATGATCTAATCATTTAGGCTTGCCAATTCATTTTTCTCTCCCTTTTTGTATGCGTTTCATCAAAAAGGTAATGTGAGAAAAACTATATAGTCATGAAGACAATAAGGATTATTCTAAATATATAAGGTTATCTCTCACGCTTGATAAATAATTGAAAACATTAAGCATGGGTCATGGAATATTATAAAGGCATGTAATATTATGGAACTAATTATATTGAAGCAGTATATACCATCTACTGTACTCTCTCCCCCTTTATCCAATCCTCATATAAAAATAGTAATGGAAAAAATATGCTATGTTCAATTAGGAATTCAAAGGCAAGAGTCATACATAGTCAGACACATATGATATCATCCCCCCCCTTTTATAGTTATTAATCCAATATAATTTTTAGGGATGAAATAAATCAATTAAGAAAACAACATAAACCATCGAAAAATTAGTCTTATATTATATGAATGGCAAGAGATTAAACACCAATTGTGAGTCACATAAAATTTATACAACACATGGATTAAGATATTTAACTATAGAGCATATCACTTCTTTCACTTTTCCAGGAACAGTTCATTAAGGATAATCAAAACCATACATATTCATGGAGATAATAGCATGTAAGTATTGAACGTTAATACTCCACATCAAGCTAAGTCTCCTGTTCACATAATTAACTAGGGTAAATACTAAAATTTTTGGATATGAAGCTCAATTCAATAAACAAAGCATATACGCAAGTTTCATGCAGTAAATATGTATGTGACACAATATTTGAATGATATACAACAAAAATGATGTAACGTTAAAAGCAATAATGATGTTAAACATCCATGCAAGAGAGCACCTATCAACAAATAAGATATGCAACTCACCCTTTGCTAAAAGAATAATCAAACTAATATGTGATTATTAAGCATACCTAATTTTATCTTCCCTCCCTACATGGTTATGACAAAAAAATGGAAGGGGAAAAAGGATAAATTAAAAGTTTACCTTATTTTTACCTTAGGTAGCCCAACACTTACCAGTTTTTTCTTCTGATTTTGAGAAGCCCCATATTTTATTCTCCCTCTTGAGCTTTTTAGAAATTTAAATGCTCGTGGTGACTTTTTAAATATTTCAAAATTGTGGCCAAATAATTTTACAAAAAATTGTCGATTCTTCATAGAGTTATGCAAAATAGAATATATACGACAAAATTTTTTCTTAGGTCCATAAGGGTTAGAAACAAGAGAGAATCTTGAGGTAGCCACATTTTTCTTCTTACTTTTGTCCCACTTTTTAGATTTAATACCACTTGCATAAAGCTTGAAAAAATATTACCAATTGTAGTATTTAAATCAATAAAGTCGAGGCAATATTGAGAAGAATTATCAATGAAATTTTTTACCTCATTTTCCTTACTCATTGGAGTTGATAAGTCTTGAATATTCTTTTTGAACTCATGCTCTTCTTGGTTTTGCTTTTCCACTAACTCTATATGGGGCTCACTTTTGTCATCACCATTCTCCTCATTTGTAATCGTTTCAAGATCTGCAATCTCTTCATTAGATCCATAATGACAACAAAGATAATTCCAAATATTTTTGGCACTCTTATAATGAAAAACTGATTCACAAATATCAATAGAAAGACCACAATACAGCATATTAATGGCTTTAGAATTTTGGGACATCATTCTGTAATCCTCGTTGGCAAACTTATCCTTCGATTTTTCAATGACAATGTGTAACACCCCCAGCCCCTAGGCCAGAAGCGTTACGCTTTCCTAACTTCTTACTTAATTTCTGGGGCGAAACAGATAGAGTTCCCTCTAAAAACTGACCATTTCCAGGCTAAAAGCCTTACAATAAGTCCCTGTAAATCAACAGAAGTGCAAAACATTTAAAACATAGCTCAACGGCCACACGCCGGAGTTCATAACTCAACGAGCCACTCGCTCGGAGTACACCAACCAGATTGATTCATGAATAAAGAAGAAATGGAAGATACAACTCAACGGTTAACAAAACTGGAGTATTAAGATTTACATCCTAAAACATAGCTAAATTAAACCAAGAAGACATCTAACTAACTTGATGGTTAGCTCAGGCGGCCATACAGAGCGACCTTTATACCATATGCATTACATGAACTAGAATAATCGTTTATAGACCTTTATAAACTAAGAGTACATTACATGATTTCATTAAACGCGTAAGATCCCTTTAAATGAGCACATATGACGCCTTGAAAGCAATAATAGGTTCCTTCTGGACTTATCTGACTCAACTTCTTCCTGTCAGAAAGAAAACCTGGGGAAAAGGGGAAAGAGTAGTGGGATGAGCAACCACACGCTCAGTGAGTGTCCCCTAACCCCCTTAAAACCAAAACCGTTGCAGGCAATACTATCTTTACTAGTCACATATCACGTTTCCATACTCTACTATCATAATAGATATTTATAGAACCTTTATGGGAGGATCACTAAACATAAACTTCACTTCGACCACTCAATCATATTTCTAGGTTCCTTAATGACGGAGTTCTTTACTAGCAAGCAGTTAGGCACGTGAGTAAGTATCGAAGGCTAAGTATAAGGATCTTTTCTTTTCATAACATAACTTCCTAGCACTCCATTTGAACTACACATGAACCCTCAATCATATGATGTGTATATAAGGTTATCCCTTTTCATAAATACACTTTTCTTGGCATTTCATTCATATAATATACATATCACACACATAAACACATATCAAGCATTTAAGTACCTTTAAACATCATATTAAGCTATATGACACCCTCGCATGCTATTCACATATCAACGTTCATTCATATAATATACATATCACACACATAAACACATATCAAGCATTTAAGTACCTTTAATCATCATATTAAGCTATATGACACCCTCGCATGCTATTCACATATCAACGTTCATTCTTTTAGGAAGAGACGCCTTCATTCATGGAATTTTTAGCGTGCTATAACTTTCTTTCTCATTTCATACACTTTAAATCAGACAGATTTGCTATGGATAAGAATGACGCCATATAAGATTAGAATCCACGTTCAACCATACTTAAGAATCATTCATAATGCATCCATTGAAAGCTTTCCTTTAATACATAGGCTAAGAATCCACATTCAAATATGCTTGAGGATCATTTCATAACTCATTCATTGAAAGCTTTCTTTCTTTCGTTGAAAATGTTTTCTTAGTCTTCAAAGGAAGTTTCATTTCGTTTGGTCGTGTAACGACCCTTATAAGCTTTTCATACATCATTCCATATAGCCTTTTGGGCCCATAAAAAGAACTTCCTTTCCTTTTTAATCGTTTAAAAATGGCAAAGGGCCAATTGCTTTTCTTAACTTAGTACGAAAGTACTTCTGGCATAAGATCATTACACAGTGCTGATTGGGTGAGAACTATTCTCGACCCCATAGTGAGATCTAACGCTCACGCTTAAGCTTTTACTCCCGGGATGACTACATATAACATATCGGACCATTACGTTAGCCCTCGTCAGGGCCTCTAGGGTTTATCCGGACTTATTCCCTAGGGTAACATCATTCTTTTCATTCTTTTCATATGGTCCGAAGCACATTATCTTAGCCACTTTAAAGCGTATGGGCCATAACGGCTAATAATTTTGTTGTGTCTTTTGGTAAAATCATTTATCACATAACTCACACTTTTCTAAACCGTTTTAGGGATTCCCCCGTTCAAGCAGGTTCACTCCCAAATACTGTTTGTATAGCGAAAATAGGCCATTGCTTGCTATTAATCATGGCTATTATTAGTTTGAAAACACGAGAAATATTCTTTGTCAAATCACCACACTTTCACGCATTATGCATCTTAGACATAAAAGGGGGAAAGGGATTCATACGTTTCACATTCAAACACTTAATAATCATTTCAACAACACAATGAACCACACATGGCCTCGCAATCCACACGATTGCGGTCAATTCACAACCCGAACTCCCTCCTCACAAGCACCGTACCACAGGACCTCGAACGCTCATGATTCTTTCCTCAAACCATCCAACTACCAACTCGATTCATCGATTCATTAATCACAACATATTATCCTATTAGCTTATAAAAAAAGGGGTGAAGTTTAGGTTCTTACCTGAGCACCCAGCACCATTCAGCGGTGCGCTACAACAAGCGTTCATATGGCCACATTTATTCATGAATCGACAACACTTTATTCCATAAATCAAACAGAATTTGATTCTAAACATATACGATACATTTCGAAGTAACTTTCCTAAGCATGAATGTACAAAGAAAAGAGGTTCGAGTGAAAACTAAACATATTTCAATAGCTTCGAATTTAATTCGTTTACATGCATTAGCTAGTTTAACTCGAATCGAAGCTAAACACATTAAACTAACTTCGTTTTCAATTCTTTTTCATATATTAGCTAAATAACTTGAATCGAAGCTAAGCACGTTAATATAACTTCGATATTAATTCTTTTTCATACATTAACTCATTAACTTGAATCGATGCTAAACACATTAAACTAACTTCGAATTAATATCTCAAGCATGATTTACATTCATGGATTTGAATCGATGCTAAACACGTTTAGATTACTTCGAATTAACAATTCAAGCATGATTTACACTCATGGGTTCGAATCGATGCTAAACACGTTTAGATTACTTCGAATTAACAATTCAAGCATGATTTACACTCATGGGTTCGAATCGATGCTAAACACGTTTAAATTACTTCGAATTAACAATTCAAGCATTGTTTACACTCATGGGTTCGAATCGATGCTAAACACGTTTAAATTACTTCGAATTAACAATTCAAGCATGATTTACATTCATGGGTTTGAATCGATGCTAAACACGTTTAAATTACTTCGAATTAACAATTCAAGCATGATTTACATTCATGGGTTTGAATCGATGCTACACACGTTTAAATTACTTCAAATTAACAATTCACGCGTGGTTTTCATTCATGGATTTGAATCAATGCTAAATGCACATAATTCGCATCGATTTACAATTCAGGCATAAATCAACCAAATAAATCGAACCTAAGCATGAAGAGCTCCTTTCTTGACATTTCTAACGAATTTAACAAACCCTAACTTGACATGCAACATCAATCTGCTGAAAATTAACTTCGAAAATAGTAATAACTTAGGAGGCGAGAATACCCACCCGGAATCACTTCATTACCGACTAAATTGGTAGCAATTCACGCCCAAAATTCCCTTGAACTTGTCCCAGGCTCGGCTACTCCCAGAACCCGAAACCCTAGCTTCGATTTGGTCGCGGTTGGGGTTGTCTGGGGTCGAATTCGACCCCCAGATTTATAGAGGAGGTGGAGAGGGTCGTGGCTCGCCGGAATCCGGCACGTGGGTGGTGGTTTTCAGGCGTTAGACACGTGGTTTGTGAGCTGGCTCGATCGTGTGACGTGGGGAAGGAAGACTAGCGGTGTTTGGGTGGCTGGCGACGCGTGGGTGAGGCCAGACGGCTCCTTCTCTCGCCGGCGACACGTAATGGCCGGCGGTGACGCCAGGCGGCGACCGGTGACCCGTGAGAGAGAGAGAGAGAGAGAGCGAAGCAAAGAGAGAGAGCGAGGTGCGAGAGAGAGAGGAAGGGGAGGGGGTCGGGTTCTCTGTGACCCGATAACAGGCCCCCCTCCCTTTTGTGTTTTTTTTTTGACTCAATTAACATCATTCAACTGAATCCCGATCCCGTACTTGCTAATGGTTAGGCTAAACCCGAATCGAAACGACCTACAATCAATATTTCAATTTAAACTTTGGGATTCAACCAAGTAAAATGAAAAACGATATTAAAAACTCGGTTTAGCGTTGATTCGATAATTTTATAAATAAGTAACATCGATAATAACGTTAATCAAATACTCGTTCTTTTTAATGAATTTAATCGTTAAAAACTCACACAGTTACTAAAAATACGATTTCATAACGTAAAAGCAAGACAGGCAACTTAACGTAAAAATAACGAAGGTGGGTCTTACACAATGGGACCTTTCTTGATAATCTTCCAAAGATCTAGATCTTTGTGCTTAACATAGAGTTCCATAATTTCCTGCAATCGAAAATAGTTAGTACCCATAAAAAGAGGTGGACAATCAGAATCAAAATTATAACTACCCATGGGATCGAAGCTATTAGATGATTAAGTCTTAAGATAATAGCACCTGCTCTGATACCAATTGAAGAGTTAGATCGCCCTAGAAGGGGGTGAATAGGGTGATCGTATAAAACTTTAAATCACATTGGAAAGTAAAAATTAAGTGCGGAAATTAAATGAACAAGATACACAACGATATTTTAACGAGGTTGGGCCTCAATCAGGTTTAAGTCCCCGCCTAGAGTTATCCAACTCTACGATTCAACGCTTTACTTTTCTTATTAAGATGAACTCTCATAATTTCTCAGAGCTACCTCACTCTAGAGATCCTAAGTACTTAAATCAATCACTGATTTAAGAAAGGGAGGAGTTGTAACCTCATACCAACTCCTAAGTTCACTCCTTAATAAGAATTTCCTCAAAACACTCACAACTTTTGATCACAATACAATATTTGGAGTAATATCACAAGTAAGCTATACAGTTGGTAAGCTCAATTTTCTTCTTTTCACTTTTTTTTTTATTTTATGTTGTGGCAGACCTGCTTCAAGCTCTCATATTTATAGCCTTCTTGGTCTTGGCTTGGCTTGATCTAAATGAAAGTAATCTTGATTTGATTTCCTTCTTCAATAAGACTCACAAGATCTTGTTATGTATATAAAATTAATAGGAAATAATCCTCAGATCATATCTTCCAATATTTCTATCCTTAAATAAAAGATATCATTTTGGCAATACTATACAATTATCCCAAACATAGAAACAATCTTAATCAATGAATCATGGTTGATTTATGTTACCAATTTATGCACATGATCTTTTAAATAAGTAATAACATCAAGATGATTTCACAAGTAAACCATAATTTAAATTTAGATTCTAATATCCAAATAAAGTTTTAGAAATTCGAAATGTGAGACTAATTTGGATGGTAATTTCCTAGTCAAATATAATTTTCATATTGTGACTTACTAAAGTGTGTTTTTGTAATCAATTAGAATCTTATCTTGATTACGTATTTAAATAGATCAAATACCAACTCATAATAATATTATTTGGGCAAGATATTTGATGGATGTGCTAGAAAAATCTTCTCTTAATCAACACTATTATTCTTTCATCAAAATCATTCAATTTGTAACTTAATGGAGTCAACATCAACAACAGCATATTGGACCAATCATAGATATTATATATGAAGTAGAATAATTATAAAATCAACTCACTTCATAATTTCATATATAACACTAATTATATTGTTTGTTATCATCAAAATCAATATGTGACTCTTGGAGTCAACACAAATGACTTCTTCTGTTGTTATACATAGGGTTGAGCAGGACTGGGTACCTGATCCATTCTCATGGGCCCGCTTCCCATCTTGGTTGCAACCGGGTCCTGAAAATTGGGATCGGTGTTGGTCCTAGTTGAAACTGGGTCAAGATTTTTAGAACTATTTCCAGAGCTGGTTACTTGGTTCCTAATTTTTCTCCTGCTTTGTTTTATTTCATTTCAATTAAACGTGCAGTAACTTGTGAGAAGATCGACACCCAACACCTATAACCATAACTAGCAGAGTGGCAACTAACACTCCAACATTCATAATTTTCACACAGTTTGCAGCAACAACTAGCAAGCAAGAATTTGAGTTTCAAAAGCTTATTTCCAAAGTTCCAACAAATCCTGGGGAATTTAGGGGTTGGGAATAAAGAGAAGTGCATCATGCAAATCAAGTTTCAAGAAATTACAAGTTTTGGCTACAATCATAATTAAAAACATGAGATTAAATCCGTAGCTCCAAGCCTTCAATCACAACTTGCAAAGCCAACTTTTAGACAACCACCCCCAAGCAAAAGCCTATAATTTGATAGCTCCCGTCATGGAATGTAACTTTTGGACAAAGAAAATAACATATGAGAAGTAAGAAATCTTATAGATTAAAAGTTTGAGCAAGAAGTCATAAAAAGAGAGTAAGAAACCAACCCAACACCATCTAGATGCAAAATGCTGTTGCCTGCATGCACATCTACCCTCGGTTTGATTTGAATAGCATTATGTTAAAGAATACATGTCATTCATTCATTTATTTCTTTTGTGTGCAAAGAGAAATACAGGACTACACAATATACAAAAGCATCAAATCCCATTACTTGGTAACAACCTGCCAATTGAGATAGCGTACAACACTAGATTTTTCATACTAAGGTATATATACATATTTAGACTGATATAATTCCCAATTCTTAAAGCCAAAGACTGAATTCACCATGAACGGTCTCATCTTAGGTTATTTGCCTTTTTAGTTCAAGTATTTTCTTCATTCTTCTGGGTCACTTTAGCTTGTTCAGGAGGTTTTCAAGGTACCTCAACCATATATTATACATTTGGATAATGATCAACAATTCAAGAGGCATATCATCTAGATCAGAAATCTAAATGAGCTACCAACTTAGATTATTAGTAGATTTAATTAGGCATTAAATGCTTCAAAATAATCCATTGATCAAATGAATAACAAATGCAGGACAGAAAAGAAATTCCTTAAAAATCTAAATCTTAGGCAAGAACTTTGCCTAAAAGCCTCAAATTGATCAAGTTAAAAAGATGAGCAACTGTGCGAAGTGAATTTAACAAAGCAACAAGCTAAAAAAAAAGGAATAAAGTCATAAACACCTACCGAGTCACCAACTGGGAAGAACACCGGGGAACGAAGCAAGATAGCTATGCTGGAGAAGAACACTGGGCAAGCCTACTATCACCTAATGTAGGAACAGACATGTGATTGGGGACTGAGGGAGGGGGTGCGAGAGTGGTGAGTGACAGACCGAAAGAGATAAACAAAAAAAAAAATGCATCGTCACCGGAGAAGACACACATTGCAGAGTACTATCGTCGTCGAAAAACATGCTGTAGAGTGTGGACCTCATGGCGGATTGGCTGGGTTTGGTGGTGCAGAGAGAGATGAGAGTTTTAGAGACTAAGAGGTGAGAACTAAGAGAGCTAAGAGGAGAAGGAGGGTTGGGTAGGGGGCAGATGGGAGGGGGAAATGGAATTAGTGAACTAGGGTTAGGTACTTAGGTTTATATATATACCTCACTTTTTTTTTAAAAAAAAGCTAATTCTGGGACCGAATAACTGGGTTCGGATCCGATTCCAAGTTTCAATACACAACCCCGGACCCGATTGCAACTTGTTCTCAAATTTTGGATCGAGTCCTGGACCCACTTCAACCTGGTCTAGGTTTGGAGATGGCGGGTCTTAATCAGTTTTGGATCTGAAACTGGGTACCCAATTTTTCTGCTCAGTCCTAGTTATACCTGACTAAAAATGATGTTGTGGTGAACAAAACAGATGTTGTATTGTCTAACAATTAAGCTCTTTTTTGTTGCTATTTTAAGTATTTAAATGTACATTACATATCCACAAAACATAACTTTCTGCTCACTAATATCAATTTTGTACTCAGTGAAGAAAGAAATTCAACTACCTGACGAATATGTTCAGCTCACTAAGATTAAGCTTCTCCTCACTAAAATATAATCATCTATCACAGAAAAAACAACTCACTAGAAACAACCTTTGTGCTCACCAATTATGTAGTTTAGCTTACTGCAAAAATTATGTTTGTTTTTGTAGATGATTCTTCATTTTTTCTGTCCACATTAGATCAGGGTGTTGTTGAGGATCTTGGTGTGGGGGAATATGTTGCATGTTTGCTTAGTTCTGTTAGTATTTTGAAAGGGAAAGGTTTGGCTTCTGAGTGCAATTCTATTGTGCCTGATAACAGTAATACTGTGGCTGATGTGTCTAATTCTGCCGTGCTTGATAAGGGAAAATATGTGGATATTGTGGCTGAATTTGTTATCGTAGTTAAGGAAGCTGATGAATTAAAAATGATGGGTAAGAGGGTCAGTCATCCAGATGAAGGATTTGAGGTATACAATGAGTACCCTTTTAGTAAGGATTTTTCTGTAAGATGCGATAAATTAAGGAGAAGAAAGGGTTCACAAGAGGTGCGTTCAAGGGAGTTTTGCTGCAACAAATAAGGTTTTAAAAGGTATCTTGGAAAAGAAGGCAAGATATTTACTAAACGGCCCTGTAGGCTCAATTATAAGGTTAGGACTATTTTTTACATTGAGGCTAATGGTGCAAGGGTTTGTAAGAGGCCCAACATGATTCATAATCATGAATTGCTTTTGGATGACGAGATACATAAGCTGAGATCGCATAAGAAAGTGAAGAAATCTCATGTTGATTCTTTCCAAAAGCTGAGAAGAAATGGTATGAAAGTTTCTCATGCTTGTTGGCTTCTAAGAAATGAGGTTAGGGGTCACCATTACTCAGGTTTAGTGAAAGAGGTGCCATCAACTGTGTTGCAAATGAAGTCAAAAGAACTTTAGATCGGCATAATGCCAATCATTTGATGCATGTTTTAGAAAATAGGTGTCTGAATGAGCTAGATTTTTTCTATAAGTTTAAATTGGATGAGGATGATTGTTTGGTGAGAGATTTGTAATGAAATCTGATTATTTGTTGTTTGGTGATCTCCTTATATTTGATATAACATATGAACCAACTATGTAAACCTTGTCATACAACTACAAATTAACAACTACTTTGCCTTATAAATAAGATTTAGAGTATATACAAGTAGGGATCGATCTGACGAGGAAAGATATAAGAACAAGTTAGTTTGAATCCAATTAAATTTACTACTATAATATATTTTACATTTTCTTTTAATTGCTAAAACAAATCAAATTAAAGTAATAAAAACCTAAAAAATTATTCAGTAATTCTCCAAAATATTCAAAGTCTAATTCTGGAAATAAAATAGTAAGTATATAACCTAAATATTCTAGCAAAATAAAAGTAGAAATAATCTCACAATATTAAACTAAAAATTAAAACAAAAAAAAAAACAAGCAGAAAATTAATATCAAAAGTCACTAAAAATCAACAAAACTAATAATCTAAAAAGAATAAAATTCATACCCCCAGAAATATAACTAATTATTTTCAGAAAAATAAAACAAAAAATAATCACGGAAAATACTTAGAGAAAATAAAATATGAAATCAATTAACTAATAAATTGCACTTAAATAAATATGAAAATAAATAATAAAATTAACTAGATTATAAAAGCTATTTTTTAATACTTAATCAAACTCTAAAAACATAAAACTAAGAACAAAAACCTACATGTATCAAATTAACAAAATAATTTTGAGAAATTATCAGATAATTTCCAAGAAATACAAAATTAAATAAAAGCAAATTAGGACTCTATCGAAGCCCTAAAGTGGAATAAAACATGGAAAAATACAAGAGGAACTATATTTAACATAATTTCTAACAAATAGGTAAACAATAGCAAAAACAAGATAGAAAACTAATCTAAAACTTAAACCATACTAAACATCAAAATATAGCTAATATATAATAATTAAGACACACCAAAAGACTACTTTTGTAACTCTCTCAAATACTAATTACCCACTTATCCTAATTTAACTACTTATTATCGTAATTGTAGTGGAAGTCTTAATGATTGCAGGCACTACCGTCGTCCTCAGTCGGATAATGCTATATATAAACTACATGGTTTTAACTGAAACATAGTCACAATCCCAAGTCCCATAAAACTGAAGGCATTCGAGTTAACTTCAGACCACAATTTAACTTTCATATAATCCAAAATGGGACTAGATTAGGTGTCTCCTAATTCTCCATCTTAGACGTGCTTACTCAAGTTGTATACTTGGCATGATCTTTAAGCCCTGCCAAGCTTTCATGCTTGGCCAAAATCCACTATGAGCATCTAGTGGCGTCAAACAACAAAAGTCACAAGCCTTACTTCCACTTCTTACTTCCTTTGACTTATTAGAGACGGGTCTGTCCACTTGTTCCTCACCTAAAAGAGAAAATACAAATATATTTTGAAATGTGAGTCGAAGCCCAGTACGCTTATCCCCATACCGTGAAATGAACTTTTACAACAATTTAACTGAGCGCCCGCATTTCAATTCATTTTAGTTCGAAAACACAAGAGGGAGAGGGCTGCATAAAATTGTTATTGGTTATTATTTGAAAGTGGAACCTAAGTTGATGGGCTTATATATGCAATGCGAAGCATTTACATTTGGGACCATCGAACGTTAATATATTAATTTGCAGGACCAACTTTTCAAAAATTAAACCTTTGAGACCACTGAATTATTGTGCAATAAACCTTTGGGACAAATCACTATTGAACTTTTTATATAGTTCCCAAAACTTTTCATATTTGCAAATTTAACCCCAATCCCTAAAAACTTACTTTGAAAATTTTAATTTTGAGCATGTAATATTAATCTCACTAGTACTACTCGAAGCCCTCTTTAATCTATTACATAGCCACATGACCAAAAATAATTAACTGTGTTTAGTGCTTTAATCGTCATCTACTTGTCCTGCGCTCAATTATTCACATATTGTGCACTTACCAGAAGGAACCACTTAAGTAGTACTACAATTAAACTATATCATTGATACAATTTTAGAATAAAAGTCAAATTAGCAAAAATTAAGATTGAAGTTAAGGAGATTAAGAAGTTATTGTCTGTAATCCATATTTCTTTAATTATTGAGATTAAACATATTGGAAAATCTGATTTAAGTGTTAGAACTTCATTTCATCATAAATATCATTTCCATAACCTAAATAACAAAAATCCATTTTCGTTGCAGGATATAAAAATCCAAAAAGAAGTAGGAGGAAACTCACCTGAAAAATCAATTAAAAATCATCTGAAAAGGTAGAGAAAGAAGAAGAAGAAGAAGAAGAAGTATAAATAGTATAATCTTGAGGAATTACAGAATATTTTGATAAAGAACAAGACCCAGAAGAACTAAACCAAATCATGGGTGCAATAACTGTAAAACAAGATGTATTATTTGATGACAATGAAGAGACAAATAATGTCTAGTTAAAAGAAGAAATATATCATTAGATGAACCTAGTTCAACAAGAGGATCTTAACACCGTTCTGTTAGAAGAGACTAGGAGGAAGGTAGATAAAAAGTATTGTAAAATGGTATTCGACAATGAAATCAACGAGATTGGAGAAGAACTCAACATAGATGAAATTGAGTCCAATCTAGTTAAAATGTTGTTCCTATACTTAAAGAATTTGGTGAACCTTTTAGAAGAACCACTCATTTTATGAGACCTAGGTACGTTCCAGCCAGACGTACAATCAATTTTTCCTTTGGGTTTATCCCAGGGAAAACCACTACTTTTGAAGAAATTGACCTTACTCCAATTAACCAAACATAATACATCTTAAACAAAAATGGAGCTCGAAATAGAGAAGAAATATTGGAGCATTGAAAAAGAGGAGTGAATAGTGTCTTGAATTTAAATACAACATGGATTGTAGGAAATTTCTTAAAATGTATCGAGCATAGTTTTTCTGACACTGTAGCTGGCTGATATGATTCATTGAATGAGGAAGGTAAAAATGCATTAAGAATGATGGAAACTTTAGCTACAATGTTCAAAAATTTATTTAATAAAATTAAAACCAGAAAAAAGGCCAAAGAATGGCAAGGAAAGATTAATAACATAGAGTTGTGGGATATGAGATATATGGAGAATTATCTTATTGAATTCAGTTAATATTATTACAAAATTAGGCATTATGAAATCAATCTTGGTATGTTTTATGACAAATTACCATATCCAGTCAATTCTACAATCAATGAAAAGTGTATTACATGACTTGCAAAAACAAATGTCATTGGTACCCATGGTATAAGAATCTCTTATTTAAGAAAATGGACCAATGATTAGTGTTTTGATCTCCAAAAAACCAAAAAAAAAAAATGAAGAAATAATTTCTGGACTGTTGGATAATCTCACCCTTAGGAAAAGGAGCCTGAGAGAAGAAGAATTTTTTTTTTAAATAAGAACAAGAGCTTTAATAAGCAAAGAGGAGAGAAGTATCAAAGAAAATATTATAACAAGCTAAGCCCTAAAAAACAAACATTTTTTAGAAAAGCCGCTTATGGTCGTGCCAGAAAAAACAATTGTAAGTATTGGGCATGTGAAGAAGTAGGACATTATACAAACGAATGCAAAAATTGGCTTAGAGAAACATTGGGTAGTTTCGATTATTTTAAGCTTATCAAGGAAGACGCAGTAGACTTAACCCTGAAAAACAGCAAGGTAATTGTCGAAATTGTAGTGGAAGATGAATATGACGAAAGTGATTATAAAAAAACCAATCATATAATGGAAAGTAGTTTGATTAGTCTTTGTAATCTTAAGGAGAAGAATTTGTTGTGGATAATGAGAACGAAAAAGTCAAAGAAGATTGAGCCCTTCCCATAATTTAGAAAGACATGATCCATAAAAAATTCATCTTTCAATTAAAAAGTAAGTACGTATGTGAAACGATGGAAGGAGATCCAGAAAGAAAAGATTGTGAGCATAATGTGGCAGAAGTTAATCCCATTAATTTGGAAAATATCCTTAAGCATAAAAAAGATAGAAAGTGTAGATATATCCATGTTGGAAGTGTACAAGTACAAATTATGCCTTTACTGTCATATGACAAAGATATTGATCTTTATGCTTTGCGTTATGATATTAAGCATACCAAATTTAATAATTAAATTATCACAGCGATTACGACCAATTTTTGTAAAGGATAAGTGGGATTCAATTGCTAATCAGGATATTATGTAAGCTTAAAGGATGATTTTGCCAAAAACTTCCTATTCCTGGAGATAAAAACAGGTGGGATAAACATGAAAAAAAGAGGATACCCATTAAGGATATTTTGGAAAGTAATCTACAAATTTGATAACAAGATAGATCCAACGACTAAAACAATAGTGACAGAGGCAGAAAAGTTTGAAAATCCTATACCAATGCAAAAAATTCAAAGGACAAAATCCAATCGGCAGGAGATAAAAATAGATAGATCTTGGATATCCAGCATTGCCAATCCCGCAAAAATCAATAAGAAATACGTACTAAAAATTGATGAGAATGGTAAAATTATCATTAAATCGCAATTATCGAGAAGCATGAGTGCAAGATCAGAATGGGAGAATGATCTTCGGCAACTAAAGGACAGCTTAAAGAAGATGATTATGGGTGTTCATTATTCGGTCCAAACCCAGACCGGACCGAAGATCAGCCTAGGCCGGACCGAATCGAATGAATTTGGTCTGGTCCACGGTCCACAAATTTTTTATTCGGTTTTCGGTCCGGTCCGGTCCAGTCCGAGAACCAAATAAAAAAAATTTGAAAACCGACTTTCTACTTATTCAATTTTAGTTCTCTTTTGCAACTTATAATTTCTCAAATATTCAAGAATATTGATTTGTTTTTCAAGGTGAAAATATGTTGAAATTGTTCATATTGAAATAAATATAAGATGTTCATATTTAAAAATTTGGTAGCTTGACAATTTGGTCTGGTCTGGTCTGGTCCGATCGCAGTCCGATCCTTGACTTATTCGATTCGGTCCACCGTCCATAACTTCCCTCTTATTCGGTCCTCGGTCCAACCCGGTTCGGTCCAGTCCGATCTGGGTTTAGACCGATGAACACCCTTAAAGATGATACAATTAGTATGGCCAGTAAAATGAGTTGAATGAGTTTAGACCACGCAAGACATAGTGTAAACTAAAGTATGAGTCTAAATGGAAAAGTCATTAGGTACGAAACAAGAAGTATTAGTGCGCCAATCTATGAGGATGAATTATCAAAAATATGACTATGAAAATATGCTACAGTCATCAATACAAACCCTAATAGCATTTGTATCCCGATAAATGTCTGCTTAGAGGCATATAATAAATATGAATTGTGTGCTTACATTGATAGTGGTTGTTCTGTCTGTTTTAGGGAAATATCTTTATTTCTAGAATTTATGTGGAAAAAAAGCCAAAAATCTTTTGCAAGTAAGGATAACTGATAATAACATAATGAGCCACAAAAAAGCCATAAAAGGCTTATCCATAGAAATAGGAGCAGTGCAGTGCATTATACCAGTTCTATGGACTACTGATCAACTCTCTCATGGTACGATTATTCGAAATAATTTGAGAGGTTATATTCTCTATGCACATAGACCATAAACCAAACAATCTTCACAATGAATGGTTACTTAGTCCGCATTGATAAATTAAATAAAGATTAGACTCATCATAAGATTAAGTTTACATGTAGCCAACATAGTGAGAAGGTAATATCTGCACAACGTGAGATAGCACTAACAATCTCACCATTTGAGTTATCTACTAAAGAGTAAACTACTGAACAGTAAGAGCAATTATGAAAAGAACTCTGCTCTAACAATCCTCTTAAATTTTGGGATATGGACAAGAACTTTGTAAAAATCACTTTATTAAATCCTAATACTATTATCTGAGTCAACCAAATGGTGTTTACATACCAAGATATACAAGAATTTGACAAGCAAATCAAAGAACTTTTCGATAAAGGGTTAACAAGGAATAGTAAGAGTCCTCACACTAGCAAAATAGTTCTTTGCAATAGAATTCAAGGATGTTCTTGGTTCTTAAAAATGTATTGCAAAAGTGGATATTAATAGGCAAAAACTGATGAAGAAAGCATTCCTTTAACTACTCTTAGTTCTCCTTAAGGACATTATGAATGGATAGTAATGCCATTTTGCCTTAAAAATGCACCCAAACATTTCAAAGGAGATTGGATAACATTTTCAAAGATCTTGATTATTGCTATCTAGTTTACATCGATGATATCCTTGTTTTTTTTAACACTATAGAATAATATAAAGATGATGTCTTAGCTGTCACCCATAGGTGCCTTGATCACGGTATTATTCTTGATAAGAACAAATGCATTTATGCTGAGCAAGAAATCAAATTTTTAGGTCTACAGATAAAAGATGCATAAATCATCCTACAAAAATGTATTTTAGAAAAAATAGAAAATTTTCTTGAAGAGATTAAAGATAGGGAGCAATTAAAAAGTTTTCTTGAATGTCTTACCTATGCTTCAGACTTCATTAAAGATTTAGCTAAATTGAAGAAAACATTACAATAAAAACTTAAGAAAGAAGTAAATTAGACATGTACCCCTAGTGATTCAAAGATTGTTCAAAACTTCAAGAAGATGTGTAAAAATCTTTCTATTCTTAATTTGCCTAATGAAGAAGATGATTTAATTCTTGATGCCAGCAATGAGCACTGGAGTATAGTACTCAAAATCAAAGAATGAGAAAAAAACTCTGCATTGGCAATTATAGCTTAACTAGTTTTTCTTCTCTATTGAACATATACAAGGATTGAACAATGGTGATTATTAGAGCAGAACTTCTGCTAGAAAAGGAGGAAATCCAAAATAAAATGTCATTTGAAATTTTATAAAAAATGCAGATCACGCTTCGATCTGCTGTCTTTAATGTATCTAATAGTACAAAGACTTAGCTTTCTAAAGTTACAAATGAACTATCTAAGGTGTCATTATGATGTTCAAGAAAAAAATGAGTTCTTCTATTCAAGAAAAATGGTTCAACGATTGGTATGCAGCCTGTCGCAATTACTATTATAATTAGTCTTAAGATAGATGGGAATCGTGGAGTACTATTATTTTCTTTTTGGATAGATCTAAAGTTGGTTGTGTTAGATTTTCAGCAAATTCAATCTCTCCAGATGGCCGTTTCATGAAAACATGAGAATATGGAATGGTAGCTTAAGTCATGGAAATCCTAGATCCAAATATCCCATTCTTCTTATGATTAACTCAGTTTCAACTATGCATGTTTAAAAGGATCCATTAGATTCTCACATCTCCTGACGCTCCAACAAAAATTTCACACAATAGAAGGTTGTATGTCGAGGTACATTATGTAGTAATTGAATATGAAATGAAAAGCCAAATTAGGCTATTATCTTTTTCAATTAGTTAATTTAGATGATCCTAATGATTAACAACAAGAATGGTTTGCAGAACGACAAGTAGTAGTTAGTGATTATGCTTTAGCAAAAGCCGTTAGTTTTTATAGTATTTATCATAAAATGTGGGCATTAATTGAATAAGGAAAAACACTAGCACGTTGTGGAAACATTACGTTTATTTATCATAATGATTTCAGCAAATATATGAAGGTAGAAGGAGCTACTTCAGAAGATGTCTTTGATTATCTCTTTGATGTTCGAGCTGGATAATTCTTATTAGAGAAGGAAAGAAATATCTTCATGATTCACTTGAAAGATGGGATCCATAGCATCTTCACCTTGATGAAGATTTTGATGATTATCTAGATAATGATGGATGGAAAAACATCATTGGAGATGAAGACATGGAGAATCTCAATTTGGATGACCAGTTTTGTCAGTATTAAGGGCTCTAAAAAGTTATTGCACCGTCATTGTGCAAAAAATGAGTCTGAGGTACCCTTAGTTTTAGGATAAAAACTTTTTGGTACCTGACTTTTTGAAAATAACACTAGCTAAGTTTTCGAACAAAACACTGTTAGGTCTTTTTTCTTATGATTTTGACTCTTGATCTTTTAGAAATTGCAGAAAGACCTCTAAAAAGGGTAAAGTATACAAATAAGCTATTTTTAGGGTTTTTTCAAGAAATATACTTGTTTTAAGTGATTAACCTTTTTATAATAACTTTACTGGTACTGGTTATCACAGTTTACTTCTTGTATCCTGAATATTATACTTTATGTGGTTATAGACCCACTATGCTTAGCAGGATAATTAAAACTTAATTAGAGAGTTTCAACTGTTACCTGAACTTAGTCAACGCTGTACTCTGGTGTTCCTCTATCTTTCGGTTTACAGAGATTACTAATCTTAACCTCACCTTCCTTAGATCAGGTACAATACAGATCTGTTTCGTTTTCTACCTTAGATCATAGTCACTAATAAAGTCTTAAATACTTTAAAGGATAGTGAGGTTTTAATCAAAAAATTATAATATTTAAGACGTAAGGTTTAATTTAATAACGTTTCCTACTGAAAAATTCTTTTGTTGAAAGCTTGAAAGTGAAAATATTACAATAGAATGATTTGAGGACTTAAACTACTAAGATCATCAGAGATGCTTGTTCATAGAGAAACGGAGAATTCGACTTCTCTTGTGCTCAAGAATGCTTAAATGACCATGTCTCTTCTCAGCACTCGACCTCTCCTTTTATAGAGGGGATGACGGTACAAAGGATGCCCTAGCAGCTATAGTATACACTGCTGTTACACATGGCTGTAGCGTTACATGGATACAGTAGATTGCCTTATTTTACAGACCTGATACTTGTCAAAATAATCCAATAATAGGGCAACTGCTTTTCATAGCCTGTTAACGCTGACAAGACTATCATTATTATTGAGATTCTGCGTGCTTTTATCTCCAATAATATTTTACAGACCATCATTATCCGGATAATCATCAAAATCTTGGTCAAATTGAAAATGCTCTGGATCACATTTCTAAAATAAATTAAGAAGATATTTCTTTCCTTTTTTTGATAAGAATTTTCCTATTTTAACATCAAAAAGATAATCAAATACACCTTATGAGATCATGCCTTCTACTTCATATATTCATTAAACTCTTTGGGATAAGCAAAAGTAATGTTTCTGCAATGCATTAGTATTTTTCCTCGTTCAATCAATGCTCAACTTTGATGATAAATGTTATAAAAACTGATGACTCTCGCTAAAATAGGATCAGTAACTAATTCTCTTTGTTATGTAAACCATTCTCGTTGTTAATCATAGGGGTCATCTAAATCAGCTATCTGAACAAGATAATGAGCTGGTTCCGCTTTTCCATTTTCATACTCGATTAGTGCACAATGTACCTCCATATATAGGCATTTATTATATGGGATTTTTATTAGACTCTCAGAAGATGTAAGAATCTAATGGATCCTTTTGAACATGCATTGTTAAAACTTAGTTAGTTCTGAGAAAAATGGGAACTTCAGATATGGGAATTTAATAAAATAAATTACCATCTCGTATTCCCAGATTTTAATGATGGGGTTATTTAGAGAGATTGAATTTTTTGGGAAACTAACACGACCGACTCTGGACATATAAGAAAAGTAGATTGTACTACTCTATGATTCCCAAAGATCATAGGAATAGTTATGATAATAGGCAATGCAGGCTGCATACCACTCATTTAACCATTTTCTTGAACATGAGAACTTATTTTTTTCGCGGATATCATGAGGACACTTAGGTAATTAACTTGTAACTCTAGAAGGGAAAATCTTTGGGTTGTTATAGGTAGGCAGAAGATAGCAGACGAAAATATGATATACTTTTTGTATGGAATTCAAAATTATCAATAAGGACTTTCTAGAAGGAGAAACCCGTTCCAGTAGCAATGACATTTCATATTGGATTTCCTCTATTTCCAGCACGAGTTCTGCTCTGATGATCGCCATTGACAAGTTCTTGAGTTAAACTATTTGCCAGAGAGTTCTTTGATCCATGTATATGTTTGATAGAGAAGGAAAATTGATTAAGCCATAATTAGCAATGCAGGAGTTACCCTTGCGCTTGCATAGTTGATAAATTCTTTTTTGCAAAACCAAGTATTCCTTTGCAATCAGTTCGAATAAGAAAAGGTGTTAGGGATAAAAAGATTAGGAGCTTTTCAATTTCTTTTATGACTGCAAGGATTTCTTTTTTCATCGTGGGGTAGTTGCATTCTACCTTATTAAGGCTTCCACTGCAATATTTGCAGAGTTTTTCTCCTTCTTTGATTTTGAGTACCATACTTTAGTACTCATTTGCTGCCATCTGTCTTAAGAATTAAATCATCTCCTTCATTGGAAAAATTAAGAACAGGAAGATTTTTACAGAACTTTTTAAAGTTTTGAACAATCTTTGAATCATTAGTGGTCCATGCCCAACTTACTTCTTTGTTAAGTTTCTACTGTAATGACTTTCTCAGTTTACCTAAATCTTTAGTGAAATCTAAAGCATAGGTACGGTATCCAAGAAACCTTTCTAGCTGCTTTTTATCTTCAATCCCTTCAAAAAAATTTTCTATTTTTTCTAAAATATATTTTTGCAGAATAATTTACCCAACGTTTATCTCTAGACCTAAAGACTCAATCTCTTATTCAGCATAAATACATTTTTTCTTACCAAGTATAATACCATGATCAATGCATTTTTGGTGACAATGAAGATATCATCTTTGTGTTGTTCTATGGCCTTGGAAAAGATAAAGATATCATTGATGTAAACTAAACAACAGTGATTAAGATCTTTGAAGATATTATCAATTATTTTTTGGAATATTTGAGGTGCACTTTTAAGACCAAATGACGTTACTATCCACTCATAATGTCCTTGAGGGGCACTCAATGCAGTTAAAGGAATGCTTTCTTCATCCATTTTTAACTACTAATATCCGCTTTTGCAGTCCATTTTTGAGAACTAAGAAGCTCCTTGAATTCTATTGAAAATGACTGTTTTATTAGGAATATAATAACCATTAAGACAGTATTATCATTAAGCTTTTTGTGATTGATTACCATTCTTGCTTTTCCTCTTCTTTCTTCTGCATGATTTCTTTCCATGAAAATGGGACTGATGTGAGGACTCTTACTATTCCTGATTAATCCTTTATCTAGAAGTTCTTTGATTTGTTTATCAAATTTCTGGATATCCTGGTATGTATACACCATTTGTTTAACTCGAATAATAGTATTGGGATTTAACAAAGTAATTTTTGCAAATGTCTTGTCTTTATTGTAAAATTTAGTGGATTATGAGAGTAAAGTTCTTTGTATAATTGCTCTTCTTATTTAGTAATTTGATCTTTAATAGATAACTTAAGTAATGAGATTGTCGGTGCTATTTCACATTATGTAGGTCTTGCCTTGTCACCACGCTAGCTGCTTGTATAATCAATTTTCTGATGAGTGTAGGCCTTGAGAGTAAAGTTCTTTGTATAATTGCTCTTGTTGTTTAGTGATTTGATCTTTAATAGATAACTCAAGTAATGAGATTTTCAGTGCTATTTCACGTTATGCAGGTATTGCCTTGTTACCACGCTGGCTGCATGTATAATCAATTTTTTGATGAGTGTAGGCCTTCCTTAATTTTTCAATAGGAACTAAGTAACCAGTAATTGTAAATATTACTTGGTTTATGATCTGTGTGCATAAAGAATATAGTCTTTGAAAATTATTTTCAATAATCATATCATGAGAGGGTTAATCAGTAGCCCAAATAACTGGTATAATGCATTAGACTCCTCCTAACTCTATGGACAACCCTTCCATTGCCTCATTATGGCTTATGATGCTATTATTAGCTATCCTTACTTGTAAAGGATTTTTGGCTTTTTCCACATAAATTTTAGGAATAATGATCTTTTTTCAAATCACACAGAACAACTACTATCTATGTAGGCGCACAATTCATATTTATTATATTACTCTAAACAGACCCTTGTTAGGATATAGATGCTATTAGAATTTGTATTGGTAGCTTCATAGCATATTTTTATAGTCATATTTTGACTAATTCATCTTCATAAATTGGTTCACTAACAGTTCTTATTTTACACCCAACGACCTTTCTATCTGGACTCATACTTTGGTCTATACTGTGTCTTGTAGGTTCGAAGCTCATTCTACTCATTTCACTAGCCATGCTAATTGTATTATCTTCTTGAAGCTCTTCTTTAACTAATGAAGATTCTTCTTCCATTCTGATCTTGTACTCATACTTCTTAATAATGAGGATTTAATAGTTATCTTACCATTCTTATCAATTTTTATCATATTTTTCTTATTGATTTTTGTAGTATTAGCAAAGTTAGATATCCATGAACGATCAATCTCTATTTCCTGAGGATTGAATTTAATCCTCTGGATCTTTTGCATAGGGGTAGAACTTTTAAATTTTTCTTCCTCTATCATTGTCACCTTAGGTTTTGGGGACATGGTATTATCTAATTTGTAGATAATTTTCCAAAATATTCTCAGTGGGTATCCTCCTCTTTTCATATACATTCCAACTATTTTTATCTTAAGAGATGAGAAGTTTTTAGCAAATTCGTCTTTTAGCTCACATAATATCCAAGTCGACAATTAAATTCTACCAATCCATTGCATAAGTTAGTCTTAATTCTTTTGATAGTTTGATTATTAAATTTAGTATGCCAAACATCACAGAGCAAAGTATAAAGATCAATATCTTTGCCATAATATTATAACAGAGTGATTTGAACTTGGACACTTTTGACATGGATATACCTATACCCTCTATCTTTGTTATGCTTAAGGATGTTTTCCTAATTAATGAGATTAATTTCTCTCACATCATACCCATAGTCTTTGATTTCTAAGTCTCCTTCCATCATCTAACATACATATTTGCTTTTTAATTGAAAGATGAACTTTTTATAGATCATGCCTTTCTGGATTATAGAAATGACCCAATCTCCTTTAACTTCTTCATTGTCATTGTCTACAACAAACCCTTCTCCTTGAAGATCTCCAAGACTAATTGAGCCACTTTTCATCATATGTCTGGTTTCTTCATAATCACTTTCTTTATATTCATTGTGCAGTATGATTTCAACAATTCCTTTGTTGTTATTTGAAGTTAGGTCTAATGCCTCATCCTCACTAACCTCAACATAATCTGAGTTATTCTTCCTACTTCTACATTCATTAGCATAATGTCCTACTTCTATGCATGCCCAACATTTGTAGTTATCTTTCCCTGTAGGACAATAAGCTGCTTTTCTAAAAAATCTGCATTTTTTAGGGCTTGGTTTGTTGCAATATTTTCTTCTCTATTTCTCTCCTCTTTGCTTATTAAAGCTCTTTTTCTTATAAGATTTTCTTTTTCTTTGCCTTTCAGGTTCTTTTCCCCATTGGTGAGGCGAATTCCAACAAGTTAGGAATTGCTTCTTAATTTTCTTTCGCTTTTGAAGATCAAGACATTGTTCATTGACCCATTTTCTTAAATAATAGATTCTCAAACCAAGGGTATCAATGACATTTGCTTTTTCAAGCCATGAAATGTATTTTTCATTAATTATGGAATTTGTAGGATATGACAATTTATCATAGAACATACCCAGATTGATTTCATTATGCCCAATTTGGTAATAATATTTACTAAATTCAACAATATAATTTTTCAGATATCTCATGTCTCATAATTCTATATTATTAATCTTTCATTGCCAGTCTCTTACTTTCTCTTTAGAATCAAGTTTAGCTCCTATAAACTTAGTTTCGATTTCCTTACATAGATTTTTGAATATTGTAATTGGTATTTCCATCATTCTTAATGTATGTTTACCATCTTTATTGAATGAATCATACCAGTCAACTACAGTACTGAAAAAACTATGTTCGATGCAGTTTAGGAAATTTACGATAGTCCATGTAGTGTTTAAATTCAAGACACTATTCATATCTCTTTTCCAATACTCAAATACTTCTTCTCTATTACAAGCTCAGTCTATGTTTAAGATATATCCAGTTTGACTAATTGGAGTAAAGGTAATTTCTTCAAAGGTTATAGTTTCCTTGGGATAAACCCAAAGGTTGTAGTATCTTGCTAGAACGTACCTACCCCTTATAAAATGAGTATTTCTTCTAGAAGGTTCACCAAATTCTTCAGGTTTAGGAACAATATTATTAACTAGATTAGTCTCTATTTCACTTAAGTCGAGTTCTTCTTCACTCTCATTGATTTCCTCTTCAACAACCTTTTAACCAAAATTTTTATCCAGTTTTCTTCTAACTTCTTCTAATGGTAATGTATTAAGATCTTCTAGTTTAATCAGATTCATTTGCTGATATATTTCTTCTTCTAATTAGACATTATTTGTCTCTTCATTATCATTAGCTAACATGATATGTTTATCGCTAATTGCGCTCATAATCTTATTTAATTCTTCTAGATTCTGTTCTTTCTCAAACGTGTTCTGTAATTCTTCAAGAGTGTACTGCTCATACTCCATCATCTTCGTCTTTTTCTGCCTTTTTAGACGATTTCTCAGTAGATTTTTCTCCTACTTTTTGAATTTTTATATCATGCAAAGGAAATGAATTTTTACTTTTTAGGTTTTGGAAAGGATATTTATGTTGAAATGGAATACTAATACTTGAAGTAGATTTTGGGCTATGCCTAACTTAGTTGACTAGAGAAAGCTAAATTAGATATAATTGCTTCTTAAAATCCTTCACTTTAATCTTAATATTAGCTAATTCTGCTTTTAATTCTAAGATTATATTAGTGATATAGTTTAATTAAGTTGCTACTGAAAAAATTCCTTCCAATGAGTGAACAATGTGTGACTAATTCGGACCAGGGCAAGCAGGTGATGATTCAAGCATTAATAACAGTTAATTAGCTTAATTTGTCATTAATTAGTATAATTATCTTAATTATTTTTTGTCACGTGACTTTGATACCAGATTATAGAGGGTTTTGAGTAGTACTAGGGAGCAGAATTATCACATACACAAATTTAGATTTTTCAAAAGTAAGTGTTTAAGGATTGAGATTAGATTTGCAAATATGAAAAGATTAGGGCGTTCATGCAAAATATGTGAAGAGTGAATGGGGTCCTTTTGTTGGTTTTCTCAAAAGTTGAGGTAACTTATAGTTATTTTTAAAAACTGGGGATCCTTTTGGTTATTCACACAGAACTTAAGGTACCTTCGTGTCTGTTATCCATTATTATACTATTTTGTCAAGTGTCTGGTCAGTAAAATAATGCAATCTACTGTCACCATGTAAGAGCAACCATAGTCATGTGAAAATATCAGTGTGTAATGTAGCCATTATGGCATCCTATGTAGTTCATTTCCTCTATAAAAAGTGAGGTTGAGTGCTGAGAAGGGACATGTTCATTTGAGGATAGTTGAGCAAAAGAGAAGCTGGGATTCTCCATTTCTGTATAAGCAGGCATCTTTGATGATCTTAGTAGCTTAAGTGCCTCTTCAATCTTTCTATTGTAATGTTTCCACTTTGAAGCTTCAATGAAAGAAGTTTTCCAGTAGGAAACGTTATTCAATCGAACCTTATTCCTTAAATATTATAATTTCTTAGTTAAAGTCTCACTATCCTTTAGATTATAAAACTTAATTAGTGGCTACAGTCTGAGGTAAGAAGTAAAATAGTTATGTGCTGTAATTGATTTAAGGAAGGTGTGGTTGAAATTAGCAATCTTTTTAAACTGGAAGCTAGAGGACCGCCGAAGTCCAGCGCCGATTGAGTGCAAGTAACGGTCAAAACTATCTAATTAAGCTTTATTACTTTCCTGAGCATGGAGAGCCTATAATCACAAAAAAATATAATATTTATGATATAAATAGTAGATTATGATAACTAGTATTACTAAAGTTATGATAAGAAGTTAAATCATTCAAAACAAGAATCTTTCTTGAAAAATCTAAAATCCAGCAAAATTACTCAAACCATGCCATTTGGGCCAAAGTTGAAAATTTCTGAGAGTTTCGGGTCAAAATAATAATGAAAAGGACCGGAAAGTCACTTTCTTCAACCTGGTGGGACCAAAAAGTTCATTTTCCTACTTTTTGGACCTAACAATACTGGCACCAAAGTTAGAGGCGTCGAAATATTAATGATTCGTGTCATGCAATCATTGAATAGATGCATACCTGCCAGGCTGATCGGGAATCCTAATCTGAGGCACATAGGTAAACTGACGGGCCTAACCCTAGTAACTGATAAACTGGCGGTCTACTTGATTATGTGCCAAAATAATGCTTGGAAATGATTAATTAAATACTTGTATATTATGAGACTTTGTTATTTATAAAAACAAGTGAGATTTTGGAGGGTACAGGTAGAAAACATATATGAAAATTTTAAAATCCCTTCCGTCTTTATAATGTAGTTGTTTATGGCTTGATAGCAAGGGAAATGACCTCGTCTTTGCTTCAAATACACATACTTTGATGGGTAGGGAATTTCCTGAATAATTTTGGTTAGTTACCACCTTAATAAATAATTTGCAATTCTCCTTGGCATTTTCCTAAGTTATCGATGCATTCACCCCTGTTTAATTAAGCACATAAATTGATTTTGGTTCTCCATCCACATGTGCTTTCTTTGTATTAGTCTCATTATTATTATTATTATTATTATTATTATTATTATAAATGAATTTGCGGTTATCATGCTATTGTAGGTTTTAATATTATTATTCTTAGGGTTATTAATATTAATATTATTGTCATTAAAGTTAATATGATCATTGCTATTATTGAAATTTTCTGTCATACTTTTTTACGATTATTATAGAAAGAAATATCGTTGTTAGTTCTACTAATTAATCATGAAGAGGTTTGGGTTACTAATCTTGACTTGTGGTTCTAGACTGATGATGTCTAATCACACTTTCGCATGCAACGTGAAAAGATTTTGATTGTTTAGGCCGCAAATGGACTTTAGTTTCTATTTATTAGTTGGGTCACAAGAAAATATATCATTCTACCTCACTAAAGAGAATTGATTTTTATTCCCCTCTTTAGTTATAAAACACTTAATAATCTTTAGTGCTAATTCGGACCTAATAATCTCACATCTTTAACCTAATTGCAAGGGTCAAGCTTTGTATTCACTTTTAGTTGATAATACCACCCAAACTCATACAAAAGTTTCATTCAACCCCTTCAAATTAACCACCAGTGTCCTTACTGGACTTAGTTTGTTTTCAAAATCCCAAAAATAACATTTCCATTCAATTCTCACTTAAAAACACATTTTATTCCTCAAATTACTTTTAAGATTACATTAAGCCATTTACTTCAAGAGAAATTATCTCATAGTTGCATGTTCCTCCTATACTCCCATCACCTACTTCAAGCCTAAGCATAATATTTTTATGACAATACCACCCAAAACACTTTACAAATAAATCCTATTAATTTTTTACACAATCACTATTAGAATTCATCAAAATTTCATAAGATCAATAAAACTAAATATAAACCCATGTTCAACTACCGAACCTCAATTCACTAAGTCCACCTTATGAACTCCCAAGCATATCCAAGCTCAATTTCATCATCAGAACTTTAATTACTCACAAATTGACATTAATTTAATCTAAACAAGACTGTTACTAACAAAATCAACAATAAAATTAGTGGAAATGAGGAATAAGGGTTTAGGGTTTCACCTTCTCAAACGACCATTGAAATAACTAAAAGAAGACTTGGAGGGAGCAAAAGGGCACTGCTGGGGGCCGACGGTGATAGCCACGACTGGCATGGTGGCAGTGGCTGATGTCGGTCGACGGGCTAGGCAGAATGGGCTTGTTGCTTCAACATACCCAAAAAAAAAAAAAATAGGGGAGGGGGCTCTACAGGTGTGGTGCGACTACGCAAGTAAAATCAAGTGGGAGGGGCTATTGCTACATGGGTTAAATAGGGGGATCATTGAAGGGGTTTAGATTAGGTTTATCTACTTTAATAATTTGTTTTGTTTTTTCTTTTTTTTCAACCTCCTTAATCTAGGTAGTTTTATTTTCTTTTCCCTTTCTAAGGTAATCAATGTTTTGGCTAAAGTTTGGGTGTATTTTTGGGCTATTATTAGTATTTCCATGATTTATTTGGAAGGATGTTATAAGTTCCACCCATATTAGTTAATATGTCCTTTGCACTTCTTTTCGTTTCATTTATTGACATTATAGTCTTATTTCTATAATATAATTGAGCAAGTTTTGTGTGTGTGTGTGGGGGGGGGGTGTGTATCCCATGGTTACTTACTTTTATGAATTTTTGTGTGTGTGTGTATCCCATGATTACTTACTTTTATGAATTTGCCAATTTATTTATTTATTCATCAATTTATGAGCTCCAAATGATTTAATACAAAGCATGACTTAGTTTATGTTAAGGCCATTTCACCGCTCTAAGCTATAATTGGATGAGTATTTTAAAGCATTGAATCAAAATGCAACACTCAGCGTTATTAAATTGAAATTAACTAAAGTAATTAATTATGGGTTAGGTTTGGTCTATTACAGCATTTTCCCCTTAAAATAAGTTTCGGCCTCAAAACTTGAAAATTTGGAAGAAATCTTAAATTTACCTTGAATAAGTTTGGTACTTGTTTCTCATGTCCTCTTCCATCTCCCACGTGGTTTTTGAGGATGTATGGTTAGCCCATAGAATCTTGACTTGAAGGTTGTCCTTATTGAACAACTCTATAGTCTAGTATCTACACAGAACTCTTCTTATAAATGAAGTTGTCATTAGCTTCTATCAATTCATCCACAATGGCCTGGTTTGAGTCTAGAACATATTTTCTGAGCTGTGAAATATGGAGAACTCTGTGCACATGCTCCAGTTTTAGTGGTAACTCTAATGTATAGGCCACTAGGTTGAACTTTTCAACTTTTCATAGGACCCAATGTAACTAGGGCTCAGTTTTAACATTGAACCTTCTAAAACCTTTGATTGAGGAAACGTTTAAGAATACTCTATCTATCACCTAAAGCTCTAGTGGTCTCCTCCTCGTATTTGCATAATTTCTTTTGTCGGCTTTGAGCAGCTTTGATGTGTTCTCAAGTCTTCTTTCTCAGTGGTATCCTCGATAATTCAGGCTCTATAATTACAGTATCATCTAAACCTTTTCAATACAATTATCTATTGTGTGAGATCTTGATCTTATTAAAAGGTCCTTGCTGGTTGTTCTTAATTGTATTACATAACCACTGAGGAAGAGGTTATTGACTGTGTCCTGAGATTTGATGTCATTTTGTGATGCGAATCTATAGCTCTTTTGGGCCAAGATTGAAGGGATCTTTTGTATTCTACCTTGTAGCACCAACTCGATTATTTACACAACCTTCTCTTATCAGATAGTTAAAGGTTTGTTCTAGGTTTAATTCAATGTTAAAGATGAGCATGTCGAAGGATGAGAATGAGAATGATGAAAATGGAAATCAAGTGAGTCATTATTCCTAAAAGAAATAGCAATGAGATTAGAAATGATTGATAAAGCAGGGACTGCCATTGGATGGCTAGAATAGAGGTAGCTATGAGTTTCTTAAAAATTCAAAGATAAAAGACTTCAAGAATCATATTGTACATGTATGACCTTAGGAGAAACTAACAGATGGTCGACACCCCTTAAGCTATATTGATGGTAAAGATGAGTGTTCTACACTATCTTAATCAAGAGTGCAGTTAAAAGGTTAAATTTTAGATCAAATCATGGTGTTCATAGGATGAGAAAAGATTAAAATATGAAGAATTAAAAGAAATTTGGGATTATTGAGCCCTACTTGGAGTATAAGGGGACTATTCATGTAATCTACACACCAAGGTGTGATTGAATGTCAAAATCAAAAATATAGTTCTAACTTTATAGGGAATACAATGATCATGATGTCTAATATAGGGCAGTAGATAACAACAAAAAATAGGTTGGGAAGAAAGAGCCTGAACCATTTCAGAAGAGAAAAGTGGGTCAAGTATATTTTAGTTTAGTAGTTGAATTATAATAGAATAGCCACAAACAATATGACAAGGGTGATAAACGGATTTTGACAAACAAGGTGTAGAACACCTTGGATTTATCATAGAATGATTTCATAAGAGCTTCTTGTAACTCACATGAAGCAAGTCCAGTTATAGCAACAAAATTAGATAAAGAAGGTTCACCCGCATTAGTGAGAGTTGAATTGCATCTTTGACTTAAAACAAGCTACATGAGCTTGCTACCATGAATAAATGGGATGCAAGAAATATATATAAAATATGCTTTCAGTGGTATACAAAAGAAGAAGATAAGTATCAAAAGTATCAAAATTTTAACAACCATATAAAATCGAATAGGATGTATTCCATATTTAGCAACAAGTTACAAAGACATAGTGGTCACGCTAGAAAGAAGGCACATGTACTCTTGAAGATCTATAAAGCTCCAGAGGCTTGGAATAAGAAAGGAAACTATATAGCATTGGAAGGAAGCAAATTTTACAGATAAGAAAAATTGAACATGTACTAGAGATGCTAGAAGGAAGAGCATTAATATAAAAGTTACTCAAATTGGTAAGGGACGTCAGTTAAGATCTTTCAAGCATGGGTTCAAAATCACGAAGAAATGCAATAGCAATGAGATGATCCTAATAAACAACTCAAGATGATTAAGGGAGAAGTACATTAATGACTAAAATAATGTGAATATTATTGATATAAGTTTTTAATCAAAAGAACAGATGGTAGATTTCAATATGAAAGGAAGCAATATGATGAGATGGATAGGATGACAGCGACTGTAAGCATAAGCAGTTTTAAAAATAGACATACTAAAGGTTAAATAGTCCTAAACATTGGGTAAATAGAAGCAAGAATATTGATATAAATTTGAAAGCTAGACTAATGGTGAAATAGATGATTTAGGTAATAATTCAATGTTTAAAGGAGATCGAATGTCACTGTTTGTAAAGAACAATACAAATATGGTATTAACCCAGAACTAAACTGTGAAATTATCCTTCTGCAAAGACCGGGGTATAAATATTCGTAACGGGATTTAACAAAGGTGTTGTTCACCAATTATGTAGAAATCCACATGTAGGTGTATGTGGTTACGTGAAGAAAACATTATAAAGTTGAGTGAAAAGCTTGCAGGAGCACAAATAGGGATGCGACATATGATAGAAGGAACAAGGTGCATATATATTCAAGGCGCTGCCATAAAAGTTCAAGTCACACCCATAATGACATATAGTTAGCAACACTAGAAAGGGGGTAAGAAATGAGTTTAAAGCATTAGAGATAGGGATAGATTTTGGTCATCAGTATACTTGATTTGAACTCATTTGTATGAAAAGGAAACAAGCTTTTAAATGCAATGGATTCACAAATAGTGGCATAAATGAAATAACATGAATTGAAGTCAACTATAAGCAAGGAAGGTCATGTTATTACTGGTAGCATGATTGCAAAGAGTAAGTTGAACAAAGATAGTGGTGAAAGCAAGAGAGACATATCTCACATTGGTGATAGGGATTCCACATAAAGATTAATGTCATGAGATAATTCACTAATATAAATGATATGCAACAAAATATTGCTAAGGTCATCAAACAATTTTGTAAAGCAAATGAGGTTTGATATGATCCAAAAAGGAATTCAGGTTAATTTATGTTATTGCATTATACAAGTGTGACTCATTCTAGGTTGCAATCAAAGAGATCAAGGATTCTTAACAAAGGATACACGATTAGGTAATCGTATTCTACTAAGAAAGTCTATTGCTAATTGGTCAAAGATCATGCAGACTCTTTCAGATCAAACTAGGAACTCATGAGGTTAATGTTGCATAGGTTTGATACGTTCAAAAGGAAGTGGCCCGGGTTTTTAACCTTTATATAGGCACTTTTGATATCTTATTGTCCGATAATCCTCTAGTGTTGTATCTAGGATTCTGTCATGACAATACCCTTTTGAATTTGACATCTGAACCTTACATAGTCACTAGTAATAATCTTGTAGAGTCCATGCAATAAATACTCTGGTCATCACTCTCAATTCCTCACTGGCATGAATTGTGATGCCTCAACATCAACTACCTTGAGTTCAGCCCATAGAACTATTGTGTTTATATTATACTTCTCTATAGATAATTTATTTCCCCAAAATCTTACCCATAAACCTTGTCCAGTCAATTACTAAAGTATATATTATGATCTCCAGAATTTCAAGTATACTAAAGTAATGTTTGTAGTCATATGTACTATGTAGCACATCCTCGAGCCTTTTCCTATGGTTCCACCTATGTGAATAATCATCTTCCACGAAATGAGTATGCTTAAAGTGATTAACCAACGTTCTTGTTTTTGATGAATCAAACATCTAAGTATCTTCTTTTTTCACCCTCTCTTTCTTTTCTATTTTTTCTTATTTTTTCCTTTTTATTGAATCCTTGGCTCCTTGCTAACCCCAATCGATCTACTCACTAAATCACCTCCTGTACTACATAGCAAAATTCTCTCCACTTAATTTATTTTGCATATTTGATGAGTATATCTTGACCCAACATCACCCATCACCTAATCCAACCTAAACTAGATAACGAATCATTTGCACAATTCCCTTAGGAGCTCTTCTCAATATTTTGGCACTATGGTCCATCAGTAGTAATTTTCATATGTCCTTGGGGTTTGTTTTAGCCTCATAATAAGTCTCAACCATATTATACAGTCTCGAACCTCTAAAGGAGTTTTCTCAACGCCTTTTTAAAGTTTTCAATGCCCACTATTGCTTCGATTGAGACATATTTATTTATATAATTTGAGTCAATGGCCTAAAGTCTCAATGCCAACTGACATCCCAAATCCTCCACCTCTTCATTACGTATTACCTCTATAATTGTAAAGCTACTTTAATGTACAATGGCTTGCATACACCTGACATTCGGTAGCTTAGATAAGTTCATTAATCTGAAAAAAAATTAATGACAACATTTCCTTTGCATGACAACCTTATCTTGCCGCATATAAACCTTTTAATACTTAGTAGCATACTATAAGCAATTGAACCTTCTCCACATAATTCACTATAGTAAATTATTATTGCAAATCACCTATGATGGTGTGATAGGCCCTTAGACATGTACATTATTGCAATGGTTATTCATATCGGTTCAATGGATAGATTTTACAACATTATGCATTTTGTTTGTTTAGAAAGTTGGATATAATTTTATATCACATTAATCACATAAAAAAGTTTGAATGACAACCTCGCATCGTGTCTTCAACCTCACCATACCCGAACATTAACTATGTCTATGTGTCTTAATGGAACCTATAGATTAAATCATCCTCACAAAACAGAGGATAATCCCAAACTCCACCTAATTATCACTACGTCCTGGTAATCTCCTCTGGTATATGTACATCTACCAACCGAATGTGCCGTTACTCTACTTTGCTAATGATGGAGTTCTCAAGGTTGGCCTTAATACTTAGGGTCGGGGCCTAGGCAAATGCTTACTAGTTTACTAAAGCATCATCTCTATGCACTCTTAAGCATGAGCTCATAGTTAACATCTCATTTAACCAGTCCAACACAACTCATAAACATTCTATAGTTCACAGTGGCCCTTAACCTCGTTCAGTACCACAACTGTAACACCCTCAAATACTAATTACCTACTTATCTTAATTTAATCACTTATTATCGTAATTACGGTGAAAATCTTAATGATTGGAGGCATACCACCATCTTATGTCAGACAAGGCTATATATAAACCAGATGATTTTAATTGGAGCACAGTCACAACCCCAAGTCCCATCAAACTGAAGCCATTCGAGTTAACTTTAAACCACAATTTTACTTTCACATAATCCAAAATATAACTAGATTAGGTGTCTCCTAATTCTCCACCTGAGGCATGCTTACTTAAGTTGAATACTTAACATGATCTTTAAGGCCTGCCCAGTCTTGATGATACGCCTAAATACACTGTGAGCATCTAATGACGTTCAACGTTAAAATTCAAGGCCCTTTATTTCACTTCTTACTTCCTTCGGCTTGTTAAGGACATGTTTATCCACTTATTCCTTAGTTAACATCGAAAACACAAAAATATTTCAAAATATGAGGCAAAGCCCAGTACTCTTATCCCTATATCATGAAATAAACTTTTAGAACAATTTAGTTGGGCACATGCATTTCAATTCATTTTAGTTCGAAAACATGGAGAGAGCTATATAAAATTGTTATTGGTTATTATATAAAAGTCGAACCCAAGTTAATGAGCTCATACACTTAATTCGATCATTAAATAGGTGTACATCTGCCAGACCAATTGGGAAGCCTAATCTAAGGTTGCATGGGGAAACTGAAGGACCTAAGCCCTAACAACTAATAACTGGTTAGTTCACTTGATTATGTGACCAAATAGTGCTTAAAAATGATTCATTAAATACTCTTATATTATAAGACTTTTTTATTTATAAAAACATCTGAGTTTTTGAAGGGGACATGTAGTAAACGTACCTGAAAATTTTATAATCTCTTCTCTCTTTATAACGTAGTTGTTCTCAGCTTGACAAGAACATAAATGGCCTCGTCTCTGCTCCAAATATACATATTTTGATGGTTAGTGAATTTCCCAACTAATTTTGTCAGTTACCACCTTAATAAATAATTCATAGTTCTTCTTGGCATTTTCCTTAGTTATCTGTGTATTCAGCCTTGTTTACTTAAGCACACAAATTGATTTTGGTTCTCCATTCACATGTCGTTTCTTTGTATTAGTCTCGTTATTATTATTATTATCAAAAATGATGTTGATGTTATTATGCTATGATAGGTTTTAATATTGTTATTCTTACAGTAATTAATATCAATTTTACTATCATTGAAGTTATTTTGATCATGACCATTATTGAAATTATACGTCATACTTAATACCATTATAAATCTCATTTCTAATAGTATTTTTAATTGTTATGAAAAGAAATACTATTGTTAGTTCTAGTGATTTAATCATGAAGCGGTTTGGGTTACCAAGCTTGACTTGTGGTTCTAGATTGATTTTCGATGTCAGATCATGCTCTCGTATGCAAATCGAAAAGATTTTCACTCCTTTAGGCTCCAAATGGACTTTGATTTCTATTTATTAGTTGGGTCACAAGAACTTCTATCATTCTCCCTCATTCAAATGTGAATTAATTTTTATTCCTGTCTTTAGTTACAAAAACACATAATAATCTTTTATACTAATTGGGACCCAATAATCTCACCTTTTTAAAAAGTCATGAGGGTCAACCTCTGCAATCACTTTTAGTTGATAATACCACCCAAACTCACGCACTGATGCTTCATTAAACCCCTTTAAATTAACCACCAATATCCTTATTAGACTTAATTTGTTTTCAAAATCCCCAAAATAACATTTCCATTCGACCCCTTTAAATTATTTTCAAGATTACACTAAGCCATTTAGTTTAAGAGAAATTATCTCATAATTATATTTTCCTCTGTTATTCGCACCATCAACCTTAAGCCCAAGCACCTATTTTTATGGCAATACGACTTGAAAGAAACTACACACATATACTCCGCTTATTTTTTTTATTCAATCACAATTCAAATTCATCAAAATTTAAAAAGTTTAGTAAAATTAAACATGGACCCATATTCAACTACGTAACCTGAATTCACCAAGTCTGCCCCATAAACTCCCAAGCATTTCAGAGCTTGTTTTCATCATCAAAAGTTTAATTACTCATAAATTGGCATTAATTTAATCTAAAAAAGACACTTACTAACCAAATCAACAATAAAAATAGTGGAAGTGATGAATAAGGGTTTAGGGTTTCACATTCCCAAACTACCATTGAAACAACTAAAAGAGGGGTTGGAGGGAGGAGATGGGCCCTGTTGGGGGCCTACAGCGACAACTATGACCAGCGATAGGAGTAGCACGGCGGTGGTGGCCGATGTCTGCCGGCGGGGTGTGGAGAATGGGCCTGTACCAACTGTAACGCCCCCATATACTAATCGCTCATTTATCTTAATTTAGCCACTTATTATTGTAATTGTAGCAAAAGTTTTAATGATTGGAGGCATTACTCCATCCTAACTCGGACAAGGCTATATATAAACTAAATAGTTTTACCTGAAACATAGTCGCCATCCCAAGTCCCATCATACTGAAGGCATTTGAGTCACCTTTGAATCACAATTTAACTTTCACATAGTCTAAAATATAACTAAATTGGGTGTCTCCTAATTCTCCACCTTAGGCATGCTTACTCAAATTGTACACTCAGCATGATTTTAAGCCCTGTCAAGTCTTTATGCTACGCCAAAATCCACTGTGAGCTTCTAATGGCGTCAAACTGCAATAGTCACCAGCATTTCTTTTACTTCTTACTTGTTTCGGCTTGTTAGGGGCGAGTCTATCTAGTTATTCTTTACCTAAAATAGAAAACATAAGAACATTTTGAAATATGGGCTGAAGCCAAGTACGCTTATCCCTACATCGTAAAATGAACTTTTGGACCAATTTTGTTGGGCGCTCACATTTTAAATTCATTTTATTATGAAAACAGGGGAGGGAGAGAACTATATAACATTGTTATCGATGATTATATGAAAGTGGAACCCACGTTGATGAGCTCATATACGTAATGTGATTATTGAATAGGTGTACACTTACCAGGCTGATCGGGAAGGTTGACCTGAGGCCGTGCGGGCGAACTGAAAGGCCCAAGCCTTGATAATTGGTTGGTCCACTTGATTATGTTGCGAAACAATGCTTGAAAATGATTCATTAAATATGTGTATATTATGAGACTTTGTTATTTATAAAAACATTTGAGTTTTTAAAGGATATTGGCAGTAGACATGCCAGAAAATTTTAAAATCCATTCCCTCTTTATAATATAGTTGCTCACGTCTTGCCAACAATGGACATGGCCTCATCTTAGCTCTAGATATACATATTTTAATGGTTAGTGAAGTTCCTAAATAATTTTTGTCAGTTACCACCTCAAAAAATGATTCATAGTTCTCATTGGCATTTTCCTTAGTTATGGATGCATTCATCGCTATTTACTTAAGCACACAAATTGATTTTGGTTTTCCATTTACGTGCACTTTCTTTGTATTAGTTCGTCATTATTGTTATCATAAATCATATTGATGTTATCATGCTACAATAGGTTTTAATATTGTCATTCTTATGATTATTAGTATTACTGTTATTATCACTAAAGTTATTATGATCATTGCTGTTATTGAAATTATATGTCATACTTAATACCATTGTAAATTTTATTTCTATTATTATTTATGATTGTTGTGAAAAGAATATTATTGTTAGTTATAGTGACTTAATTTAATCATGAAGAGGTTTAGGTTACTAAGCTCAACTTGTGGTTCTAGATTATTTTCGATGTCAGATCAAGCTTCCGTATGCAAATCAAAAAGATTTTCGGTCCTTTAGGCCTCAAATGGACTTTGGTTTCTATTTATTAGTTGGATTACAAGAACATATATCATTCTCCTCATTCAAACGCGAATTGATTTTTATTCCTCTCTTTAGTTATAAAAACACGTAATAATCTTTAATACTAATTCGGACCCCAAAATCTCACCTTTTTAAACATGTCATGAGGGTCAACCTCCGCAATCACTTTTAGTTGATAATAGCACCCAAACTCACACACTAATTTAACACTAATGTTTCATTCAACACCTTTGAATTAACCACCAATATCCTTATTGGACTTAATTTGTTTTCAAAATCCCTAAAATAACATTTCCATTCAATTCTCGCACAGGAACACATCTTATTTCATCAAAGTACATTCAAGATTACATTAAGCCATATAGTTGAACATAAATTATCTCATAATTTCACTTTCCTCCTTTACTCCTATCGCCAACCTCAAGCCCAAGCATCTATTTTTCATGACAATACCACCCAAAACATAAACACATATACCTAATAGTTTTTTATTCAATCACTAATAGAATTCATCAAAATTTCATAAGATCTATAAAAGTAAACATGAACCCAAATTCAACCACCGAACCTCAATTCACTAAGTCCACCTAATGAACTCCCAAGCATTTTCAAGCTCAATTTCATCGTCAAAACTTTTACTCACAAATTAACATTAATTAAATGTAAACAAGACACTTACTAAGAAATCAAAATTAAAATTGTGAGGAATAGGGGTTTAAGGTTTCATCTTCCCAGAAACAACTAAAAGAGGAGATGGACCTTGCTAGGGGTTGGCGACAGCAGCTGCGACCTAGCGGTAGGAGCTGTGTGGTGGCCGTGGCCAATGTCGACTAGCGGGCTGGGTAGAATGGGCCTGTCGCTTCAACAGAAAAAAAGAGAAAGAGGTTATGTGGGGGGGGGGGGGGGTCTGGCGTCACTGGGCAAGTAAAATCAAGGGGGAGGGGGTTGTTGCGTGGGTTAAAAGGGGGCGGTCGGTGAAGTGGGGGTAGATTAGTTTTTATCTATTTAATAATTTGTTTTGTTATTTGCTTTTTTGTTCAACCCCCTTGATCTAGGTATTTTTGTTTTTTTATTTTTATTTTATTTTCAACCTAATAAATATTTGGGCTAAAGTTTGAGTTAATTTTTGGGCTATTATTAGTATTTACGTAATTTATTTGGAAGGAACTTGTAAGTTCCGCCATACTAGTTAATATGTCCTTTGCACTTATATTTTGTTTTTCATTAAATTATAGACTCATTTCTATAATATAATTGAGCAAGTTGTTTTATGTACACACACATTACTTACTTTTATAAATTTGCCTAACTTATTTATTCATCAATTTATGAGCTCTAAATGATTGAATACAGAACATGACTTAGTTTATTCCAAGGCTATTTTGTCATTCCAACTTGTAATTGCTTAAAACATTGAATCAAAATGCGACACGCAACTTTATCAAATTGGAATTAACTAAAATAGCTAATCGTTAGTTAGGTTCGAGCTATTACAACTCTTTTGGAGGGAGAAAATGAAACTTGATATCAAAGTATATAAATTTAAGAACTAAAGTTGACAAACTAAATAAATCAACTAAAAAGCAAACAAATAATTATCAAAGATATCAAATTTAAGAAAATACTTTGCATAATATACATCCACCATGCAAACTAATACTTATCATCAACACACAAATTGACTTTTTCATGAGGTAGACTATTAAATACACCCACCATCGGATCTTTTTGTTTTTTTTCTTAGATTATAGTTTACTTAGGTCCATCCTTAATATAAATCCTACTCGTTTTGATAAACTTAGTACTAGCACAAGAATTTAATGAAATTAGAGCATTAAGCATTAGAAAAACATCATCTAACACCTTCTAACCAATCTACCAGCAAATTAATTTAACAAAGATCTATAATGATTTCTTAATTAAATGAGATGAGTTTGAGCCATCTATGATCAATTAAAGTGATACTTGTGCTCAAAGTACTAAAACTTTTATGTATTTTTTTATTTTTTATTTTTTTTACAATGGTAAGTAGGCCCAACTCACAGGCCCCTGTCGAAGGGAATACCCAGTGGACCTATAACGGGTTAGGGGCAAGGGGATGTCAAAGCTTAGGATAGAGCTGCATCCTCACACACAATTTCTGCACAAGACAGAAACTACGCCCCCCCCCCCCAAGTTTGAACATGGGTGGGGGAGGAGGAGAGTGGAAGTGTTGGTCATCTGGCCAACACATCTTTGACAAACTTTTATGTATTTAGGCCCTTTAAAGTATCATATGAATTCATATTAAACTAATTAGCATGCATTCTAATTAATCTAACATAAATATCATGAACAATAAGCACAAACCATTATAGAATCATCGAATAAAAATCAACTTGACAATGAATTACAAAACTTGTTTCAAAATAATTGACTTAGCATGGTTTCGAGTATAAAAGTTCTTTCAAAATAATTAACTTACCTGGTTTCAAAGAGATTATGCTAAATGTCAAAAACTAGTCACTCATGTTAAAAATCTTAACACATAAAACAGTTAAAAATCTCATGTTTGTAAATATAATACTAAACTTAATAAAATTATAAATAATAATAGTCTTCTAGCAAAAGGTGATGGTTATGCTATGTTGACGCTGTGTTGAAGGCAAGAGATGTGCGTGAGGATGTTGATGATGATACGGTGACGACGATGATGTATGGCAATGGGAAGAAGGCAACTAGAGGTGGTGAATGGTGATGCATGGTATAAGATGATGATGATAATTCTGTGATAAGAAGGTGATAGGGAGAGATCAAAAGAACAAGGGGTGGAGATCGTGTTAAAAGTGGAGAGGCGTGAGGTTGTCGGAGATTGTAAGGGTGGCGTGGTATCTTCCTGCACGTCGAGGGAGCATTGAATTTATAACATGAATAATCCCACAAAGGTTTTGTAAGATTTCTTCTCTTTTAAGTTTTCCAACTTTTATTTAATTTAGGAGTAGTAATCTTGTAACCCTAGTGTAAATAAATCAGTATGAAAATAAATATTTTTCATAAATCATTATTTTTGGATAGACTTGATAAATCGACTTGTAAAGTCTTTCAATATATAAAACTTGCATTTTGACGTTATTTCTTCTCCTCTTCACTTTATTTAATATTAACCTGAAAAATAGATAAAATAAACTAAATTAGACAAAATAAAATATATAACGTAAGCTAAATAATTATTAAAAATATGCATGAATTATGACCTAATAAACCGTTATGAGATGATATGCACAACTTTTGTTTGTATGAATCACCATGTAAAGGATGTTTTGGTTGGATGTAGTTTCTTAATGAATGATAAGGTTGAGAGTTTTTTTTGGTTATTTGAAACATTGTTTGCAGCTATGGATAATGCACAACCTAAAATGATGATGTCCAATAAGCATTTTCTGTGCAAATGCTATTGAAAAGTTCTTCCCTTTGGCGAAGCACATAGGTTGTGCACTTGGAACATCTCAGAGAATTCGAAAAAGAATAATGTTCATCTTAGGGTTTTCGGTGGATTTGTTGATAGCTTTGATCACGTTTTGATGAGATATGACATAGAAGTAGAGCTTAATTCTTGTTGGACTAGGTGAGCCATATTGTTTTTAAATTTTTGTCCCCTTCTGTTACTATTTTCATCACTAATGTTATATGTTCCTAGGCACTGCTTTTACTGTATATAGCTCACTCTTTCAACAATTTTTTTTTACCTGTTACAGTCTAGTTGAAGAGTATAAATATGCTGATAATGCTTACTTGGTTAGATAGGATCCATTAAAAGAAAAGTGGCATCTAGAATTTTTCAAGGATGTTTTTCCTGATGCGATCTTATCTTTGCAGAGGAGTGACTATACAAATGCTTCTTTATTAAAACAAGTCAATGCTACTTGTGGTTTGTTTGATTTTTACAATATATCATATGATGATGTCACTGAGTGGAGGCTTAAGGAGAAGGAAGAGAATGTGAAGAACAAGTATGGTGTCTTTGAGATGTGTTTACCACATGTTACCTATTTGCAGCATGCTGTGAAAATCTGTACAAATAATCTTTACAGAGTTTTTGAGAATGAATACGTTCAAGGTGAAACACATGTGCTCAGCTCAACTGAGACACCTTATGGTACAGATCATGTTTTTGTTGACTATAAGAATCGGTTTTCGAAGACATTTGGTTTTGTGGTTAGGTTCAATCTTTCAGATCAAAATATTATTTGCAATTGTAAGAAACACGCTGAGAGTAGTATTCTTTGCTACCACAATTTGCATATTTTCAACATGCATTGTGTGCCTAAAGTTCCTGCTTAATATATTTTGAAACAATGAGCTAGGCTAGCTAGACCCCCACGGGTAGGAGTGGCTCACAAAAAGAATAGTGATAACTAGAGTTCAAAGGCATAGCAAGTGGTACAATTATGCATATGGGGAAAGGGGTTTGGCTAATGTGGCTTCATACTTGCACAAAATATGTCTCTTTCCTTTCATCAATCATGCAAACACAATATGTGGTTGCAAAAAGAGTTAGGGCAAATTCTAAATAATGACAACTTTGAATGAGCTTCTCATGAAAGAAAGCAAATGTCCACAAGTGAGGAAGTGGTGAATTAGGCTCAAAATCTAACAGGTCCACAATCATGCCTACTCTCATTTATTAGGTCAAAACTAAGCATGAATTGAAAACTAAGCATGAATTACTAAGAATTTGGACCTAATATCTATCATATGCACCCTAATTATATGCTATTTTAACCAAAGAAAAAAGGGTTCATCACTGATCAAAGTTGCACATTACCCCCCAAAACTTACTATTTACAAGAAAAATGGAAAAAAGTTTTCAAAAAAAAAATTCTCTTTTTTTTCTTTTTAAAGAAATTTAGAAGAGAGTCTCCTCACCTCTACAATTAAAATGCACAATGTCCTCATTGTTGGAGTAGGAGTTCTTAAAAAAAAAAAGGGAAGGAGGAAGTATGTATAAAGGAGCATGAGGGGAATACCTTCTAGAAGATGGAATCAAAATCATGCATGAGTGCATATGTACAATGCAAATGCAAGACTACCCCAAATGCAACTATATATATTGCCTATGCTCCTAGGAGGTTATTAACAATGCATTCAAATCCCCCATTCATGAAGTTCAACATCGCAACTAATCCACACATAATCCTCAAAATCACAGCCGATCGCAATAACATTTCACCTCAGATGGCCTTCACATATCACAATATCACAAATAGTAGAGAATAAAGGGTGGGAGAAAACAAGATGGACAAATATTACCACCTGTCCTAACTGAAATACCTCCATCAAGTATTCAAATGCAAGGCCCCCTCTAAATGTAAGATGCTATAAAGAGAAAGGGAAGGGTGGGGGATACAACTTACAGTCACTAGCCCCTCGGGCCCGGGGGGCAACTAAAAGTGCAGATGAAAAAGTGAGAATGATGATGATGAGCTTCCTTGATCACCCATGAAAGTGCAGGACTGCTCTTCGAATTCCCGGATGGCCTTTAATTGCCGGCTCATTTATCTTCTTTCGTTCATACTCATGATCCTCATCTCTTCTCATTCGTCTCAACTCTCTCTCCACTTGAAGGTCCATAAAGCCCCCAAAGTGTGTAACACCACCCTCAATAGAATCCATGCACCTGACTGTATGGTGAATGTCTTGTCTCATCTTAGTGTACTCCTCTGGTAAGTCAGCTGCCTCAACTTGGAGGTTGGAGAATGATTAGTGCCATCAAATGGTGTTTGGGTTAAGGAAGAGAAGCCTCTATCTCAAAGGAAGGTGGTTATTGAAGTTGTGGTTGTAGAGTGGGTTCTTCTTCTACTTGTGTTTCATTGGCCTCTTGGCCTTCATGACCCTCTTTTTCACCTTTGCCTTCCATATCATTATCATACCCCTCATCATCATCATGCCCCTCGTCACCATCAATGGCATCAGGTCTCCATGAATAATCACCCCATCACAATTCTAATTTCTCTTATTGAATATGGTGGTACAGGCCACAATTTTTTTGAGGTGGGGATATTTATAGGTGCCTCCTCTAGTATCAATGATGGTTATATGGGACATGCTAGGAATTTCGAAACTCCCTCCCAAAAAGTGAGCCTTAAGGGTTCTAAAGTTCCTACTATGATTGAAGGCTAAGCTATGTCGGTAAGTATGCCCCCAACACCTATTACATTCTCATAAGTTGTCTTGCCTAATGCCAAATGGGGAATGATAAATGCTACAGTCTCTGCATGTGTACTCATCAAAGCATAACAAATAATAAACAATTATGCTGTCTTAAACATGTTCTGGCTATCATGGTGCCCACAGATGATATTAGCCATAAAACATTATAGGTAGCGGATGTTTATGTTACAAATGTCCATGGCTTTGGCTTTCCTTGGGTTATAAATCCTAGGCCTCTAAAACCTATCAGTGTAGGTTTTATGCTTGGGGTAAGGGATGCTCAACTAAATAGGGTTGGGTGTCCATAAATTAGGTACATCTTTAAAGGCATCTACATTCACCAGAAGGTGAAGTAGCTCACTGAACCCCTTAAATGTATTTGATGGTCCGTATTAAACATTTGCAAGGAGATTAACACTTCTTGGCCCCTGTATGACCCGACCCAATCCACATGCAATGAGTTCAAAAATTCAATCACAAGTCTGCTATAAGGCACACATTTCATCTCCGCGTAATCCAACCATCCCAAATTTCTAAGTGAAGTAACTGAATCATTGGCCATCCCCAAAGCCCTTAATGAATCAATATGATAAAATTTTTGTTCATTTGTCTTTTTTGTACTCAACAGCTCATATTTCAACTTTTGTTCATCACTAGGAAAGCGCAAGCCTTTAGTACTAGGAGGGAGGATTAAGCAGAATGCATCGTGTTTACTTTTGGATCTTGTAGCTGCATTAGAAGAAGAAGAACTTCTTGAAGACTTCTTGGGGAGGCATGGTGCATTAGAGGTCTCACTAATTCATTTCTTACCCATGGAGGAGATGGTTGTGCGGTTAGAAGGGTTGAACCTAGCTACTATTTACTTGCAATGGCTTTTTCCAAGTTGAATAATGTGTGAGTGGGGCCAACGATCAAGCTTTCTTTCTCTACTACCTCCAATCTCACAATGGAGATTAGGGTTTTAGAGAGAGAAAAACGAGCGAATGGGTAGAGGAAAGAGGGTGATTTTGGGTGAAATTTTTGTAGAAAGTGAGAAATTGTGATTGGAATTGGAGAGATTTGTAAGAAAAATGAAGAATTAGGGGAGGATTTGAGTTGTAGAATGAGAGTGAAAGTGAGGAGTGTAGGGAAGAGTCACATAGAGAGAGAAAGAATGGAGGAAAATAAAAGACAAATGAAGAAGGAAGGAGGGGTTATATGGTTTTGACGCAGTCTACGGTTGCTATGGGCGTGTCGTGTAGCACGAGAGCCCCGTGCCAATTCTTTGCCTCAACGATGTGAACTTGTAGGATTGGCACGTGTGTGCCGCTTGGCAAGGGAGCATCATGCCAAATCTCTGTAAGGTGTTCTCTTTAGCTTCTTGTGTGGCACAAGAGCGCCACTTGGCAAGGGCTTCTCATACCATTTTTCTGCCCAAGAAATTTTTCATCCTCTCCCTCTTTTTTTTGTTTTTTTCCCGATTTTCCCTCTTTTCTTATATCCTCTTATTTTTCCACACATTGTTTTCTCAACTTTTCATTCATTCTCTTTTTTTATTTTTTTGGTTTTTTTCTCCTTCTGATTTTACATTTTTGTTTGGTTTTTTTAAATGTTTTAATGCATAAACTGACACCTACTCACTCTATTTACACATATACAAGACATTAAGGCCTTAGCTGCTCAAATGAAGGAGCTTCATGGAGTAAAAGACACTCGACATCCTCCCCACGAGGCAGTCCAAAAATTTCTTCAACCTATGCCCATTAACCTTGGATGTATGGTCTTTAGTGGGATCCTTGATTTCAATTGCACGATGAGGGAACACTGTCACCATAATAAAAGGACCGGTCCACCTAGACCTAAGTTTTTCAGGGGATAGGTGAAGTCTAAAGTCATACAAAAGAACATTTTGCCCAAAAGAGAACTCTTTCACATTAATGTGCTTGTCATAAAAGATTTTTGCTCTATCATTACTTATTTGTGTGTTTTCATATGCTTCCCTCCTAATCTCCTCAAGTTCATTTAGATTCAAGTTTCTCTCCTCTTTGATGATATTCAGATCATAGTTAAGGGTTCTAATTGCCCACCAAGCCCAATGCTCAAGCTCAATGGGTAAATGAGACGGATAACCGTAGACCAGCCTATAATGCGACAAGTATAAGGGAGTCTGAAAGGCCATCTGGTAGGCCCATAATGCATCAATCTACTTATCAGTCCAATCCTTTCTATTCTTGGTCATGGAAATTTTCAGAAATTGCTTGATTTGCCTCTTTGACACTTCTACTTGACTGTTAGTTTGAGGATGGTACAGGTTGCAAGGTGGTGGATGATGGAATATGTAATACACCTACCCCATATGGCTAGTGATGTTAGTGATTTCTAAAATTTTGGAACAACACTGACAGAGTTCTACTTAAAACCTGAGCATGATTCAGGCTTAAAGCCTTACATTAGGTACCTGTAACAATAAAAAATAAAGAATATGTTTGACAAGCTTGACGGCTACACATCGGACTTCACAAGTCCACGGGCCATATGTGCGGAGTACATAAGCTGTAAAATTGAATAAAAGAAAGAAACAAGGATACAACTCAACAGATCACATGCCTGGAGCACTGGATCTTACAGCCATTCAAATTGACACCATTCAATGTACATTACTTGGACTATACTAATTAACTTGCATATGATCTAGAACTTACAAATACATTATATTAAATCATTCAACTCATGGATCTACGTATATATACATACAACTCCTTTTCCAAAGCAAAAGGGAGGTCCAAACTCAACTTATGTGAACTGACTTCTACCCATCTGTTTAGGAACTTGGGGGAAAAGGGAATAGAGAGGAGATGAGCTACCATACACTCAATGACTGATTCTCAACCATAAGAAAACAAAACAGTTGCATGCAATACTTCTAAGTAGCATTCATATCCAAATTAATATTTAATATCACATATTAAACAAACAAGGCCATCATTTCCAATAATATCTTAATAACCCCCAGAATTCATAAGGCATCCTTTCCCTTTCTTAATTCAATGAACGGAGGCCTTTATATTGATTAACCTACAATCCTTATATCTTAGCAATGACAACCACATATTACCCTTACTTGATATCATATAATAGACATGCATGACCTAGTAGCAAGCTAACTCATGCAAAGACCTAGGCATTGAGGACAGTAAGCTGTTCGATTCATACATAAACATTTAACATCAATGAGTTCAGTTAGAATTCCTAGATCGAGTTCTTTTAGTAACAAAATGGAATTTAATGCATAAAAAGACTAGAACCCTCACTTAAGCCAAATTAAGCACTTATAAAACAATTCCTTTACAGGAAAGTCATTTGGGATTCAACAAAGCCTTTTTGATGAGCACATGCACTTTTCCAAACATTTGCACTAGCATTGTCCTTAAATGAGGAGTTTTCAACTCATTATAAGTAAGACATCACATTCTGGGTATCGGATTCACATGTTACTGCTCTATTCAAGTGAGTCTTATAACTCACAACTCATGGTATCCCCGGGGCTTCTCTTAGTCAATAGGCTTTCACCCTCATAAAGGCCTACTAGGGTTGCCACTTATGGGTCTGCTCCCTAGAAATTAGTGTACCTGCATACCAGCTCTGCTCCCTAAACTGTGTCCAAGTAATTAACACTATCCTCCTAGCCTAAAACATTTAAGATGCTTCTCACTTTCAACATGTCTGGTATCAAAATCTCGATTGTATCACAACAATCACATTTCTATTTTCAAGAAGGATGAAATGCCTTAATAATATCAATTTGGCTTAAAGAATACACCCACTCATTTTGGAAAAGTACGCGTGTAGAAAATTTAAGCGCTAAGTAACCATTCACTTTAATAAGGAAGTGATATCAAAACTCATTTTAGAAGCTACTAGTTTACAACTTACTTATAAATAGTTTCACTGATAAGAATTTTAGCAGTTTAGTTCTGAAAATCAACAACAAGATTTGAGTTTGCTAAATTCATTTCAAGTTTACTAGAATAAAGCATTTAAAACAAACTCACAATCTTTACATAGCACTTTATTAATTCAAGAGCAATGTTTCAATGTTTCGATCAATGTTTCAATCAACTGAACAATTCAGCTGATCCATTTAGCAAAGCTGATTGTTGTCCCTAGTTCAGGTACAACAATAAGTCAAGATGCGGGACGTGACCAAACAGGAAAATATGGTTTAGCTAGAATAAGTTGGGGCACGAAGAAGACGCTGCTCGGTTCACGAACCCGGTTCACCAATGAACCGATTCGTTGAATCGTTCAGCTGACTTCCTGTGTCCCCGCTCCACTCAAACGGAAAACAGAGCAATTATGAACCATAGATTCAGGCAGCTAACACGGAACAACACAACATCCCAAATCGATGCACTTCATATTTTCATCACTTTTCACACAACCCTAACTCCCTTCTCATGGCACCTCGATAAGAATCCTCAAAATCAACTGATTAATGAACCAAAAAACTTTGCAAATTAGTAATAATTTAGGACATCAAGAATCACCCACCTGGTTCCAAGCTCAAGAACTCCATTAATGGGTGCTATGGATGGTTCTTACACTGTCTAAGTCCCAGTTCATCCCCCTTTACTGTTGGCCATGGAAGCCTTGTGCCCAAAACAGGCTTTGCACGAGTTCCCCCCTATTTGTGCAAATTGCTGCTACTACTCTCAAATTCGCTCACCCTCGCTCTCTTTAGACTCACTCTCTAGCTCTTACTCTCTTGCCGGGTACCCAGAATGGTGAGGAGTCTAAATGGAGGAGGGAGATGGCCGACTTGGTGTGGTGTCACGTAAAGAGGGCCAACAGAGCATGGCCGACACCACCAACTGCCATCGCACTGCGACTCTCTCTCCATCTCTCTTCTCTCTCTCTCTCTCTCTCTCTCTCTCTCTCTCTCTTCCCCCAGCTAATGCAAAGAAGAAATCAGGAAGCTATCGCTTCTTCTGTCCTTCACGTGAAACAAGTGGGGTTTTAACCCCCATTTTTTCTCTCTTTTTTTCCCACTCACTTAAGCATATGTATTTTTTACCAAGGAAATTAGCTAGTTCCAATTTAGTCCAACATCACATATTAGACTAATTCTAACCAATTGACTAATTTCACATGATTATACAATGACCAGAGAAAATTTGAAAGTCACCTCGCATAAAGTAATACTCTCGATTAATACACAAAAGCTTAGTCTGGTATAACTAACATAATAAAACACAGTTAGTAAAAATATCACTCTAAATAGTGAGCCCGAGTTTAAAAATCCTCAGCTATTGCAATCCCCCCAAAAGAATTTCGTCCTCAAAATTCAAAGATCTATGGTTCCATAAAACACAAGGCTCACATACACGTCACACAACCACATAACTCAATAATAGAATCTAGAACTTTACTTTACCACTAGGTATAGATTTCAAATTCGAAAAGTAAGTTTATAGTATCCAACCGCCTCCTCGCCGATCCTCTTTGAGCTTCTACTTACTCTATTAAGGCATTGATGGCAAATCGTGTAGAAAATGGGCAAATGAGTTGGCATGGATAATCATATCAATACTTATTTTAAAATGAACATATACTTGCAATCTGATATCTAAGCATTACCTGCATAACGGCCAATAACATTATGTATATGCATCAATACGAGTTAGTAACTAAGGTTTTTTTTTTCTATGTGTGACAAATAAATTATAACGAATCAAGGTCATATCAAAGCAGTCAACTAAGTTGAGTTTATTCGCAGTATGCAGAAATCGAGGTATTTCGAAACCAAGTTAATTAACTAGAGAGTTTCCAATTCACGGTAGAGTAATAGAGAAATCATATAGCATCACATGAATGACAAAGACACTCCGAACAAGATCCGAAGCCGCGATGACATCAAAAAAAATCAACGACTCAACATCCCTAAGACAAAAAGAATAAGTAGCATCAACTAACCTTACAAATATATGGCATGAAAACTACTAAGGAAAATACATTGAAGTATCAATTTGGCAAGCAAAGAAGCAACTTGGGGAAAATTGGTCTAATACAAGCACATGCCAATGGGCAGGGGAGGTTCTATGCATCTTTTCCACACAAATTTTCTAAAGGAATTGGTGAGGTTGCTCCGAGAGGGAGGTTGGCTTGGCATAAGGTCCCTATATTCAACAATGCATTTATAACATGATTGCTAATTCGGCTACTCGGGATAGCTATTTCAGATGGAGGTACGCACCGAGGAGGCTTCCACTTTTGGTGGTTTACAGAATACGGCATAGGAAGTAGGATAGGATTAGCAGGGTAGTCACTCGTAGTTTCCAGGCCAATGCCTCAAATTATACCTACGTCTACAATTAACAAAATAGAAAACCTCTGGTAAGGGTGCATAGTTAAAAGGACCATCAAATAGTCTAGGTAATTAGCTTAGTTAATGAAAGGTTCTATTCTAGGATCTCCACATGAAACTCATTATCTCTAAATCATGGAACATACGAATAGAATGACATGCTGATAGAAATTATTGGAAAGCTCTGTCCAACTCTTTTAGAATATCAAAAGTATATACCCTAACACAACTAAGTCAAAATCATATCGTATACTTCGATCAATCATATTTCGGAGCTTAATTTTCGATATAGACATTGTTATGACCATATGCACATTATCATGTCTCTTGAGACGCTATAAGTAAGCACATAGATATATGAATGCAATTTTCTAAGGTCGAAGAATGGTGGTATGTCAACACAACAATCAGAACAACCAGAATGACCAGAACGAAAAATGTCCATGCAAAATAATTGTAAGTTTAAAAGTGGAATTTGAATAATGATAAGGGTACCAAAGCTAAGGTTCGCTTGACTGCTTGTTACATTGATACTTAACTCGTTGAGAAGGTAGGCCTCCAACAAATGGGTAATTACCTTAAGCCTTGCGGATATGCCTGGATGATATGTGAAACATTAGTCCTATCAGGACTTGTGGGAAATTTAAGGACTCAAAGTATGAAGGAGGGTTTTAACCACCTAAAAAGGGCTCTTTCTTCCTGACTTTGTATTAAAACTTAGGAAAACACAGACGATGTATGGATCATTCACCCTAGTATGTCACATGTGTGCATAGCAATTCCAAAGTTTGCTAGATTCTTTCTCAATTTTTATTCTAGGTGTATTAAGGTCTAATAAAACTATAGTTCGTCAATCCCACAACAAGAATAAGGTTCATATGATAGAAAGCCTAACACGTGATAGACTCGGTAGTAATGGTAGTCACATGATGAAAAGCAGACAATATATTGTATAAAGCACCAAGCCACCAATCAAGCAATAACACATAATGAAATAAATACAAGTAGTAATGACAAGCATACAGAATGATAGGAGCCACACCTATGTAATAGTCACCAGGACCCCATCACTATCACCCAAATTGGCATACATGCATATGAAGATATCACTTAGTTCCCTTAAATGATTCAAAATTCACGTAAGGATGTATCATATAGGAGGATTGTTAAACCTAGAAAGAATGCTCCAATCCACCTCTGAATGGTGCACCATTAATAAGTCTTGAGATATACACATCTCCGGATGTAGACACTTATAAACAGCATTTAATCACGCATAAGGGCACACAATTATGAATTTTAACCCGTGCATTATCACAAAATGGATGCAAGTCTTTAAGTACAAGAGCAAAACCCAACTCAAGTATGAGAGTAAAACCTAACTCAATACTTGAAAAGGCTTTAACATTCCAAATTCTTTTGGTTTTGAAAAATGAGAATAGTTTAACTATTTCTAGCCTCTTCTCTACCAATTTTTGACTACGTCTAATCTCTCTATTATGAGACCCTAGGAACAAATCGTACTTAAGGGAAAAGAATAAGCTTGGAGTTATCAATTTCCACCCCTTGAGATCAAAACTAAGTGAACCTTCCACTAAATCAACAATGGTGCATGCACAAAGACAATCACTAATTGGGCCAACGCTTAGCAAACTCATGACAATACAAGTCATTTAGCCCAAATGCCAACAAATAGCTCACGTTTTTAGTCAACTAGTTTACTCCAAGCACACAACAATAAATCAATAACATAGGCTAGCATACTAAAAACACGTTTACTCCTAAACATGCATGATGTCATATTATCACTTAAGGAATGCCCAGACAGCTATATGAAATATAAGACTTAGGCCGCGACCTATGTTGTAAGACCCTGCTCTAATACCATCCGTAACACCCTACCCCCTAGAGCTAGTGATGTTAGTGCTTTCTAAAATGCTGGAACAAAACAAACAAAGTTCTGCCTAAAACTTAGCATGATTTAAGCTTAAAGCTTTATATGAGGTACCCCTAAAAATAAAACGTAAAGAATAAGTCTAAAAAGCCTGATGGCATCATGTCAGAGGTCATAACTCTATGGGCCACGCCCCCGGAGTATATAAACTATAAAGCTAAAAAAAAGAAAAAACAAAGATACAAGTCAATCCATCACACGCCCGGGGCACTGGGGTTACATCCCGCAATGAAACTCAACTTAACTCCAACCAACAAAACGACAGACTACTCAGATGGTTGGCTCACGCAACCATTTACAGCGACTGCTATTCAATATACATTGCATAGGCTATAGTAATTAACTTAGGTATGCTCTAGAACTTACAAATACATCATATTACATCATTCAACTCATAGATCTATGTATATATACATATAACTCCTTTTACAAAGGAAAACAGAGGTTCTGAGTTGGCTTACGTGAACCCACTTCTACTTGTCTCTTCGTGAACCTAGGGGAAAAGGTAATAGAGAGGGGATGACCTACTATACACTCAGTGAATGATTCTCAACCCCAAGAAACAAAACAGTTGCATACAATACGTTTAAGTAGCATTCACACACAAATTGATATTTAATATCGCATATTAAACAAACAAGGCCATCCATGTCCAATAATATCTTAAAACCCCCAAAATTCATAAGGCATCATTTCCCTTCCTTAGTTCAACGAACGGAGGCCTTTACATTGATTAACCTACAATCCTTATATCTGAGCAATGACAACAACATATTACACTTAACTTGAAATCAAATAATAGACATACGTGACCCAATAGCAAGGTGACTCATGTTAAGACCTAGGCATTAAGGACAGTAGGCTGTTCGGTTCATATATAAACACTTAACATCAAAGAGTTTAATTAGAGTTGCCAGATGGAATTCTTTTAGTAAGAAAATGAAATTTAATGTATAAAAAGACTAGAACCCTCACTTAAGCTAAATTAAGCACTTATAAAATAATTCCTTCATGGGAAAGTCATTTGGGATTCAATAAAGGTCTCTTTGATGAGTACATGCACTTTTACAAACATTTGCGCTAGCATAGCCCTCGAATGAAGAGTTTTAAACACATAATAGGTAAGAAATCATTTTCTGGATATTGGATTTACATGTAGGCGCTATCTTCAAGTAAGTCTCATAACTCACGACTCATAGTATCCACAGGGCCTCTCATAGTTAGTGGACTTTTACCCTCATAAGGGTTTACTAGAGTTCCTACTATGCGTCTGCTCCGTAGGAATTAGGGTATTAGCATATCGAGATTGCTCCCTAAACTGTGTCCAAAAAACTAGCACTATCCTCCTGGCCCAAAGCATGTTAGATGCATCTCAGTTTTAACACGTTTAGTATCAAAATCCACATTGCATCACAACAATGAAATTTTCATTTTTTAGAACGCTGAAATGCCTTAATAATATCAGGTCGGCTTAGCAAAAGCATACACCCCACTCATTTTGGCAAAGCATGTTTGTAAATGAGTTAACGGCCAAGTAACCATTCACTTTAAAAAGGAAGGGATATCAAAACTCATTTCAGAAGCTACTAGTTTGTAACTTACTATAGTTTTCACGTACAATAATTTTAGCAGTTTAGTTTTGAAAATCAGCCACATGCTTCGGTTTTGCTAAATTCATTTCAATTTTACAAGAATGAAGCATTTAAAACAAACTCACAATCTTTACATCGCACTTTATTAATTCAAGAGGAACATTTTTGGTCAATTGTTCAATCAACTGAATAATTAAGTTGAACCAGTCAACGAACCTAATTATTGTTCCTAGTTTAGGTATAATAATAAATAAATATTCGAAGCATGCCTAAATAGGTAAATATGGTTTAGCTAGAGTAAGTCAGTTCACGAGGAAGCCACTGCTTAGTTCACAAACCCGATTCACCACTAAACCAATTTGCTAAGCTGTTCAGGTAACTTCTTGTGTCCCTGCTCTACTCCAACATAAAACAGGGCAATCATGAACCACAATGAACAGGGACCATAATCTAAATAGGCAGCATGTTATCATAGATTCAAGCAGCTAACACAGAACAACATAGCATCACAGCATATCCCAAACCCCCTCCTCATAATGCCATACATAAGAATCCTCAAAATCAACTCAGTTTCAGTTCTAAATAGTTTCAATTAACCCAAACAATCCATCTACTACCCATAACAAAAATGAACGAGGTTTGGGAAATCCTCATTCTAAGCTCAAGAACTCGATTAATCGGTGCTATGGATGGTTTCTAGACTGCCCGTGTCCTAGTTCTTCCCCCATTCATTACTGGCCACGAAATCCTATGCCCAGAACACAGTCTGCCCGAATTCCTCCTTTCTGTGTGAGTTGCTGCTGCTACTCTCAAATTTACTCAACCTCGCTCTCTCTGAACTCGCTCTCTGGCTTTTGCCCTCTTATTGGGTGTGCAGAATGGTGGGGAGTCGAAATGGAGGAGGGAAATGGTTGATTTGGTGTGGTGTTATGAAAAGAGGGCCAGTATAGCATGGTCAGCACCACCATGTGTCGATGTGCCACTGGCGCAGTTCCACTCTCTCTCCCCCCCTCTCTCTCCGGCTGATGCAAAGCAGAAATGAAGAAGCTGTTACTTCTTGTGTCCTTCATGTGAAGGAAATGGGGTTTCAATCCCCTTTCCTCTCTTTTTTTTTTTTTTCCCCACTCACTTAAGCATATATATTTTTTGACTAAGGAAATTAGTTCGCTCCTACTTAGTCCAAGGTCACTTATTAGACTAATTCTAAAAAGTGACTAATTTCACATGATTACATAATGACTTGAGAAAATTTGACAGTCAGCCCACATATACTCTCAATTAATACATAAAAGTTTTAGTATGATATAATTAACTCAATAAAACATGGTTAGTAAAAATATTACTCCAAACAGTTTGCCTGAGTTAAAAAATCTTCGGCTCTTACAGAATACCTTTTTAATAGGGAATCAAAGGAGCTATTGTCAAAATGGGTCCCTTGGTCACAAATGATCACTCGATGCATCCTATAATAGGTAAAAATATTTTCCTGTATAAATCTAGTGACCACTCTGGACTTGTTTGCCCTTCTGGGGATGGCCTCAACCCACTTGGACATGTAGTCCACATAGAGTCCATAAATTTGTTCCTCTATACATCAAATATACCAACCACAATAAGGGGGGTGAGGGGCATCATATCAATGTTACCCAATTATTAACAACGCATGTATCTTTGTCAATATTCATGGACATCTTTAAATAGGGCCGGCCAATAGAATCGGCCTTGGAGAATTAATTCAGTGTTTTTTCCCAACTAAAATGCCCCCTTTAAGCATGGTCACAGTGAAAGGAAGGGACATTATGGATTTGGTCATCAGGCATGCATCTCCTAGTAATTTGGTATTGGCAATGCTTAAATAAGTGGGGATCATCCCCCATAAAGAACCTTACCATTGAAAGAAAATGTGCCCTATCATCCTTGGTCCATTCCCTAGGCATTACCCTTGCAACCAAGTAGTTAACAATCTCAGCATAGCATGGCTTACTTGAGCCCTAGAAAGCTGTTCATTCATGAAGCATTCACAAGTAGGGGTCTCACATGCATCATCAATTACAATCCTAGAAGGATGGCCTACTACTAGGTTTCCAAAACCCTCTATATCCTTAATTTTATCATCAAATAATCTAGGCTTTACGTATTTCTTTTCAAAAGGTGTTTCAAAGTGGCATGGTCGGTGAAAATAATCACATGAGACACCGTGCCTAAACTTTTTAAATTTAAAAATGGCCGTTAAAAACTCCTTTTTGATTACGTGTAATCTACTTGCATCTTACTCAAAGTATGACTTATGTAGTAAATCACATGGGGTTTCTTATCAATGTGTTAGCCTAACACTACCCCAACCACGTAATTAATGCATCACATATGAGCTCAAATGGTTCTCCACACATAGGAAGATACAAGATGCGCGCAATGGTTAATGCTTCCTTGAGCTTCGTGAACGCCATTTCATACTCGTTAGAAAAGTGGAGTGGAACATCCTTGACTAGGAGTGAGGGCAAGGGCTTAACAATTGTGCCAAAGTCTTTAATGAATCTTGAATAGAAATTGGCATGTCTAAGAAATGATCTTATGTCCTTCACACAAATGGGGAGGGAGAAGTTTATAGGCAAATCCAGTTTAGCTTGGTCTACCTCTATCCCCTCATTTGGAATAATATGTCCTAAGATTATCCCCCTCTAAATCATAAAATGATATCTTTCCCAATTAAGGGTCAAATGCTTGTCCTAACACCTTCCTAGAACCTTTCCCAAGTTAGTCAAGCAATCATCAAAAGAATCTCCATACACGGAGAAGCCATCCATGACAATTTCAAGGAATTGCTCAACTAAACCAGAAAAGATCAATATCATGCACCTTTAGAAGGTGGTCATAGCATTGTCCGGACCAAAAGGCACGTTCCTGAAGGTGTAATGCCAAAATACATGTGAATATGGTATTCTCTTGGTCTTTAGGGGCAATAAGCACTTGGGTACAACTGGAATACCTACCAAGGAAGCAATATAAAGCTCGCCCGACTAACCTCTCTAATATTTGATCTAAGAAGGGTAAAGGGAAGTGATCCTTTCTCGCGGCGGAATTCAACTTCTTATAATCGATACATACCCTCTATCTGGACTGGATTCTTATAGGAATGAGCTCAATCTTTTTGTTCTTAATGAAGGTGATACTGGTCTTTTTAGGAATGAGTTGGATAGGGCTCACTCTCTCAGTATCCGAAATGGGTAAATAATATTATGATCTAACCACTTAAGGATTTGTTTATTCACCACCTCTTAAATGGTAGGGATGAACCTTCTTTATCTGTCCTAGTCTAGCTTGGCATTGTCCACAAGGTGGATCCTATGTTGCGCTATGGTAGGAGTAATACCTCTAATTTCTCCTAAGGTTTATGCTAAAGCCTCTTTGTTTCCCCTTAATAAGTCAAGAACTTGAGTCTCTTGGTCCGAGTTCACGATCATTAGCAACTATAATGGGAAAAGACTCATCTAAACCCAAGAATACATATTTTAATGTATTAGAAAGGACTTCAACTCGAGAGAGGAAGATGAAAGAACACTAGGAGGTGCCTCATGAGATGAAGATAAGAGACTAGAGATAGATGTAAGAAGAGAAGCAAGTAATAAGTCATCACATTGATCATCAAATGCAAACGTGTCATATTCGGGCTCATATTTCATACAAGAGGACTCACACACACATGACATTAACTCCTTATTATAGTCAAACTCTACTTCTTCCAAGAAAAAGTCACCTACCCAATTAAGGATAGAGTGCTCTATATCATCGAACCTAGTGTGTTGCATTTAGAGCTTAAACACATTTACTTCCATTACCATGCCCCTAAATGCCAACTTCATTTTTTCATCCAATTAATGAGAGCATCTGAATTAGTAAGGAATGGTCGACCAAGGATAATCAGTATTTCATTATCAGGACTCACAATAACCTCGATCTTTAGAACCAAATTCAATCAGAAATACGAATTCCCTTTTGATCAATACATTATTAGGCATCCATCTAGGAAACCTAGCAGAACAATTGGCCAATCAAAGGACCATCTTTGTAGGTTTGAGTTCCCATGAGCCTAAACTTCATTCAGCATAAAGGGAAAAAGGTTAACACTAGCTCCTAGATTAAGAAGGACCCTATAGATGTTATGCTTTCCAATCACAATTGAGATGATAGGACTTCTTAGGTCCTTACACTCAAGAGGCACTTGGTTTGATATAATCAAGCTCATATTAGAGGCCAAGTGTGCTCTTTTGGGAGCATTAAGGTCTCTTTTAGTGGTGCATAAATCTTTAAGAAACTGAGCTTAGGGGGTATTTGTTGTATCACCTCAAGTAGAGGGATGTTGATTTTGACTTGGGAGAAGGTCTCCATAATTTTATCAACATGAGATCAAGCCTTCTTCCACTTGAATTAGTTAGCAAAAGGGGAAGGTGGCTTAGGAGCATCCCTATGAGAGGCATAGTCAGTGGCGAACACATTTTCCATCTCCGTAGAAGGAATGGAATCAACTGGGGAAGGGAGCACATCATGCACGTCACAATTTTTAGGAGAGGAGTGAAAAGAAGATGGAGAGGGGAACTCATTCACAACTTGCTCACCTACATGAGTGTGAACCTTTTTACCCGACCATATAGAGATTACAGTTTACCTTCCTAACATTATTTAGGCTAAAAGAAGTGGGGGATCCCCTCTTGGGTTCACCTCCGATTGACTAGGAAAAGTCCATCTTGCTCGATTAGACATGGCTAATTATGCACATTGTGTGCTCATTGTCTTCATCATCCTCTCATTAGATTCCTTAAGTTCTTTCATCATCATCTCCATATCATTGACTTTCTTGTTCACTTTGTCTAAATTATTATAATGGGGAGGGGAAATGATTGAGCAACATGTGGTTGAAGAGGAGGTCCCCTTGGAACACTATATGCTCCTTAGAATGATGATCTTTGGTAAGAGCAAAATGAGGTGTTTCCTTGGAAACCCCCATCTTGGCCATTGGGTATCAAAGTATTTGGCCCAACCCAAGAGAAATTGGGGTGGTTAGCCCATCTCGAGTTGTATGTAGGAGAGTAAGGGTCAAACTTTAGCCCTTAGAAGGCTGCATTCCCTTGTTCTTACTCTTGACTTATAGCCAATTATTGAAAAAATAGGGGGCATGCACCTAGAGAATGATCATCGGAATGACATTGATAACATGAAACAATGTGGGAAGGTGGAGAATTGTCCGGTGCTTAGGATAATACAAAACCCTTTAACATGTTTTCCAGGGCCGCCAATCAAGTGTTTATATATGTGTTGTTTGGCACTGTATAGATCCCTCCCTTTTGGCTATTGATTCTAGCACCTGAGCTCCCATCCATAGAGGTTTCCCATTGTAAGGTCTTTTCTGCGAGCTTCTCTAGAAAATCCCATACCTTAGTCTCACTCTTGTTCAAGAAGCCTGGTTGATGCATGGATTCAACCATGGTCCTTATGGCTTGGTCCAGATCCTTAGAAATTATCTGGCATAAACCCCAACGTTCTAAACCATGGTGAGGACATTGAGCAAGCAAGAGTTTAAACCTTTTGAAACATTTCCAAAAGGACTCTTTTTCAAGTTGGACAAAGTGGTTGGCTTCATTCCTTAATTTCATTGTTTTACCATTCAGGAAATATTTTCTTAAGAAAACGCTCACAAACCCTTCTCATGTGGAGATAGAGTTACCGGGAAGCTACGCATTCATTTTTTTAGTGAATCTTTCAACGTCGAAGAAGCGAAATGCAACCTGACAGTATCTTGGGGCACATTGGGCAATTGTATTATCGAGTATACTTCCTCAAATTCACTTAGAAATAGGTAAGTATCACCATCTCCAAAGAATTTGAGAAGCATAATCGTGTGTTGTGAGCTTAAGGTAAATTGCACATCCGCATCAAGTTCCGGGACTTGACAACACGATGGATTAGTGGACCCTAGGGGGGAAAATTTGGTTCAAGCTCCTTTGTCCCGAACGAGGACCTTAAGCTTGTTCGTCTACCATTTCTTCCAAGCTAATGCTAGGGTTGGGTTACCTCGATATGGAGTGGTGCAATTTCAACATGGACGAGTCTTCGACAATTAGGCAACCTTGTCCAAGCAGTTATTCATCTTCATTTTTGTGTTTTTTTTTTCAATTTTTTTGGTTTTTTCTCAAAATAACCAAAATTAAGAGATACATATATATATATATATACACACACACACATATGCAATAATGAAGACTAAAACCAATGTGAATCTAACCCCATCATCCCCATCAATGATGCCAATTTGTTTATGGATTTTTTCGTAAGAAAGAAGAAATGTTTTCCTCTGGGACGATGGGAGATTTTCCTAAATCGCGTCTCAATTGTGAGTGGGGCTTGATATGATTAACTAAGCAAAGTTTCCTAAAAATGCAAATTAAACTATCTCCATTAGAAACGATGGTTTAAAATATAATGCAAACAATAGACATTAGACTAATCTAGCTATCATTAAACAAAACACAAACAATGAGCAGTTAGCACATAAAAATGGGGTGATTGGGGTTCTACATGACCTGCGGCATGGCGTAACCACCAACAAATCCCAAACCATCCCTAATAGATCACACTCAAAAATAAAATCCATCCTAAATCAACTACTAATCTAGATAATAAGCAATAAAAGTGAAGAAAGAGAAAGTTACCTGCAAATCAAAGTTCCTTGATGATGGATTTTTAATGATTAATGTGCTCCATGTTAGCACCCAATCACCACAAATAACTTTTTGCCTAATTTTAACTTCTACTATTGATTCTTGAATCTTGCAAAGTACGATTAAAGAAGGGAAGAATGTAAGGAAAAGATGATTAGGTTTTGAGAAGTAGATTAAAGATTTAAGTCTGTTGGGATTAGTCCCATAATTCTGTACAACCCCTAATACAAGAAAACCCATGTTCAGGGATGATTTTTGATTTCCTAATAACAGAGAATTTAGCGGGATTTAGGAGAGAGAAAGTAAGATTTGGTGCTAATAGAAGAAGAGCATCAAGAAATTATAAGAGATCAATCAAAGAGCAACTTTTATTATTGGCCAATAGAGAGACCACAAAGGCTAACTAGAGAGAGAAAAATAGTGATAAACCTAAGATAAACCCTAAAAAAAATATCCAACGTCCTTTTCATTAACCCAATTCGGACTTTTACACAACCGACGCTGCCTATTGGCATGAGTGTACCATAAGGCACAGTGGCCCCATGCCAAATTCCTATGCCTTAAACTGGAGTAGTTAAAAATAGGGCGGCACAGATGTACCACAAGGTAAGGGCAGCCCGTGCCAAATCTCTAATGGCTCTTTTTCTTCATATCCCAGCTCTGGTATGGCCTGAACAGCTTTGGCAGACCCTGTAGATTCTTCTTGGCACTCCCAATATTCTAGGCTTTAAAGTGAGTTAATTCTTTGCTCCCAATTGGAACTTTCTTCACTTAACTCCTACAAAGCACAAAACACTAATAAATAACGATATTAGTGGTTATTTACAAATTAAAATCAAGCATGAGGAAGATCAAAACTATCTCGATTAGGAATGGAATATTTTGATAATACTACGACAATTCAACTTGTTAAATGTAGTGCTTTTGTTTGGCTATAAGCTAATATTTATATATATGTTCTAATTTAGTAAATTATGTGAAGTACTTTTTAAGTTTTTCATATGTTGCACATTATAGAAGCATCACAGCATAATAGTATTATCTTCTAGCTTAATAAAATTTACAAAATTATTTGTATTTTTTTAGTCAATTAACTATATAAAAGAATAGAAGCTGTTGATATGAGATCGAGCACACTCGAATATATGAAACACCATGTTAATATTACTTGAATGTTTATACCATATTTCTATCTATGTTAGTATAAGTTGTTGTTTGCTGTAGTTTTATGTCCCAACTCAATAAAGTTGATAGAATTGTTTCATTCCTAGTTCTAGGGGGATTGCTTACTATAAGAAACTTGGCTTTGGTGATCGAATATTCAATATACAAAATAGTAGCTCACCATAATGAAGCTTCAACACACTAAAAGATATGGAATACTTTACAACAGTAGTTTAAATTGTATATCACAGTATTGTCTACGTTAGTTCGAAAAGTTATCCTAACTAAGGCAATAGTAGTGTGCACCAACTTTAGTTGTATCTGAAGTTTCAGTACTGATGCTTTTGGCATTGGATTTTGATTTGCATTTGCATTCATTTGTACCTATTGTTGATCATGGAATTCCTTTGATAGCCTCTTCACTATGTTCCTGAGTATATTGTCTTCATTGTTAATGATCTCAAAATAGTAGCGTGCTCACATTAGTTCAAGTAGATTCTTATCAAGCAGATTCATTTGTGCCCTGCGGGTTTGGGACTTTTATTCACTAAGACTCCTGAAGAAATTTGGGATTTCTGTGAATATTTAACTCACGACATATGGGAGTATGACAATGCTAGAGAGGCCTTAGTCACCCTATTCCCAACCCTTATATGATGCATGTCATACATTTAGATGAGAGTTAGTTTGAGGGTATATCTTGTGAACAATCTTATACTCCATGTGCTCCTGTTTCATATGATTATTATTATTCCTTTCACCATATTGTTGATACTTGTCCATTGATTCAAAGACCGCATAGACTAGAGGGACTAATTGCCTTTAATAGGGAGATTTACTTGCAGAGTTTACTCAAGACTGACCTTAGTTTAGGCTGTCCTACACCTGAGATCAGGTCTTGTAATGACTTTGATGTTAGGAGCGAGACATCTATTCCTTTAGAGCATGATTGATATATGTAGCCTCACCAATCACACCAAACACACAAGGCTCACGTATGCTACCAACAAATTTGTAACTTGGAAAGATAGTGAATGCAAGCAAGGGATAGATAGGCAATATCTTAAGACAAGGGATAATCCAAAACTTGGGCAATCTCCTTAGACCAATTAGGATACAAAATTGAATCACCACCTAATTGATACAAGGAGACCTAGAACACCACTTGAGGGGCCAACCTCAAGATATAGAACTAGGGTTTTGTGAGAGAAAGAGTGTTTGGACTCAATCTGGAATTTTACTTAATACTTGATGATTGCTTCCGAAACAAACTCAGCTATGGCCCTTTTATAGGGCTAGCCTTACATATGAAAAGACACAAACACAAATTACTAGTCTAACATAGGAAATGCAAGAAACAAAGTACAAGGAAACTAAGAAAAACAAAGTATCATGGATAATTATGTCTTGAACCATGAATCATCAGCTTGGAGACTAGATTAAACTCATTTTCCCAACTAGCACATGATGTATCAGCCTTGGGAGTAAGAGGGATGTGGGAAGTCCCCTGAACAGAAGTTTCTTTATGCATTAATTGCTCCTAGTTGTCAGCGTGTTCGAACAGCAGCAGGGCCAGATTCAATGTGCCATAACTCTCTTGTTTGTGATCCAAATTCGATGATTCAGGAGTCACGTGAAAGCTTGAAGAGTCTATTTTCCAATGGAAAACATTTCACTTTGGGAGACACGGGCCGTAGAAGCCAGATGGTCCAAACTGGACTGGATTCTGGCTGGTTTACTTGAAACTTTATTTGACCAACCAAATGAACTCCAAATGACTTGAAACTTTTTTTATTTGAAAGATGACTTCTTAGGCTTGACAAAGGAGAAGGGTCCCATTAGAATTCCCGAGGTCTTCTTGCTGTAAAAGGTGCACAAAGCCGGACCTGTTTTCGATCGAACTGGACAGGAGGATATGGTTATGAATTTAGGCATTTCTGACCATGGCATGGATTTCCTTGACCTCCTTGACACTTCTCTGACCGTCCTTGCCTTCCTCAGTGGCATTGAACACCTTGCCTTAATGGTCTCCATCATTCTCCCCGGCTAGATTCGAGTTTGATCTCAAACTCGGAAGTTCCTCATGCTCATCCTAATATGGATGGAGGTCATCCACATTGAAGGTGCTGAATACTCCATAGTCACTAGGAAGGTCAATTTTGTAGGCATTGGGGCCAATTTTCTCAAGGACCTCAAAAGGACCATTTGATCTCGGCATTAGCTTGGATGTGCGCTTGTGAGGAAACCTTTCCTTCCTCAAATGGATCCATACCAAGTCTCCTGGCTGGAAATGGGCTTCCCTTTTGTGCTTGTTTGCTTGCCTCATGGCTTGATCCGTCCACTTAAAGCTTTTGTCTTTTAGCACCTCGGTCATGGAGGCAACGATAGTGCTAAAATCTTTCACAAATCTTCTATAGAATGAGGCCAAGCCATGGAAACTCCGAACTTGCTGAATTGATGTAGGTACTGGCCACTCTTAGATAGCTTTTATCTTGCTCTCATCAACTTGGATCCCTTGGGCAGAAACAACATATCCCAAAAAGACCACTTGAGGAGTGAAGAAATGACACTTCTCAAGGTTTCCATAAAGCTTCTCATTCGATAGGATGGTGAGTACCTCACGGAGATATTGAACATGTTCCTCCTCACTTCGGCTATAAATGAGTATATCGTCAAAATAGACAACAACAAATTTGCCAATCACCGGTTTGAGTACTTGGTTCATCAATCTCATGAAAGTGCTGGGGGCATTAGTTAAGCCAAAGGGCATGACTAACCATTCATACAAGCCTCCCTTGGTCTTGAAAGCCATTTTCCATTCATCTCCTTCATATATTCTGATTTGGTAGTAGCCACTTCTAAGATCAATCTTACAAAAGATGGTGGCTCCATGAAGTTCGTCAAGTAAATCCTCCAACCTTGGAATGGGATAGCGGTATTTGATTGTAATCTTGTTGATTGCACGGCTATCCACACACATCCTCATGCTCCCATCCTTCTTGGCACAAGTAAGGCCGGGACAGCACATGGACTCAAACTCTCTCTAATCAATCCCTTGGAGAGAAGTTCATCTACTTGCCTTTGTATTTCTTGAGTTTCTTATGGGGTCATTCCATAGGCCGGTTTGTTTGGGAGAGGAGAGCCGGAATGAGGTCTATTTTGTGTTGGATAGACCTTTGTGGTGGTAGATCATGAGGGATTTCTTATGGAAAGACATGCTGGAAGGTTTGGAGAAGTGGGGTAAATAAAGGATGAGCATGGGTAGTAGGCTCTGGCCGTTCTGACTGCATCAAAATCAACTCTTTAAAAGGTTCAAATTCATGGTGTTGGGATTTTAGAAGAGTGGTAAGAAAGACATCCATATGGGGGTTGTCTTTGGGTTTAGGAGAGGGGGCGGATTTGAGAGGAGTTAGGGTGATCTTTTTGTGGTCTTTATACAAGGTATAAGTGTTCATCCGGCCATCATGCATGACACTTTTATCAAAGAGCCAAGGTCTCCCCAATAAGATATGGCAAGCATCCATGGGCACAATATCGCACCAAATCTCATCTTTATAGTTCTTGCGAATTGAAAGAGAAATAAGACAACGAGAGGAGATTTGCATACCCTTACCCTAATTGAGCCATTGAATAGTGTAGGGCTTGGGATGGGGTGTGACCGTAAGCTTGGGCTTGTCCACCATGGTTTTGGATGCAACATTAGCACAACTCCCACCATCAATGATGAGTGAGCATACCTTGCCTCCCATGGTGCATCTGGTGTGGAAAATGGCTTCTTTTTGCTCCATGTCATCTTGAGTAGCAAAGCCACTCAAAGCTCTCCTAATCACCAAAAGTTCGCCTTCGTCTGGTCCCTCCTCAACTTCCTCTACATTTTCAGCCAAGTACACCTCCGTTCCTTCTTCCTCCTCCTCATTTGGCTCCTCAAATGAAGCTTGATATTCAACAAGGGATACCACTCTTTTGTTAGGGCATTCAGAAGCAATGTGCCCTAGGCCTTGGCATCTAAAACATCGGATCTTTTCCTTGGGCTTGGGAGGTAATTTTGTGGAGGCTATGGGGGTGCTAAGGGGGGTTTGAGGTTTAGGGGTAAAGTAAGGTGGTCTTTGAGAGGGAAAAGGCCGTGGGGTAGGCTTGGACAGGGCTCCCTTTCCTTTGGATTTTCTTTGTTGCTCAACTTTGTAGGCCAAAGAGCTTAAGTCATCAAGGGAAGCATAGGGGTGCAATTCAACAACATGAGCAATATGTTCATCCAACCAATACCTCACCATAGTTTGAGCATCATCTTCCCTCAAATCACATTTCAATAGGAGTTGTTCAAACTCCCTAGTGTACTCCTCTACACTCTTGTTCCCTTATTTCAGATGATGAAGTCTCAAGTAGTTGTCTTGAAGGTAATAAGAAGGTAGAAACATAGACTTAAGTTTGTCCCTCATTTTAGTCCAAGTTTTGATTTTCCCCTTTCCTTTTCTGGCTCTTTTAGCCTCTAGGTTAGCCCACCAAAGGGATGCATACTTTCTAACCTTGAGAGCAACAAGTTTTACCTTCTTGTCCTCCGGGATGTCATTATATTCAAAGACTCTCTCAATAGTTTGAAGCCAATCCAAGAAGTAATCCGGATCCAGTTGGCCTTCAAATTCAGGGATATCAACTTTGAAGTCACCATAGCTGCCTTCACGCCTTCCATGGGGTCTTCTAATGGAGCCTCTTTCACTTGAATTCGCTTGGATGCTGTTTTCCTCCCTCTCGGACTCATCAGAATCAACACGGGTGTGGTAGCTGTTAGGGGTTCTGTTCCACCTCCTTTTCTCTTCTAAAAGTTGGTTGAGTTGAGTTTGGAGGTACTTAACTTGGGCCTCCATCTCAGCCTTTTTTCTAAGAGCTTGCTCGGCAACTTGTTCCGGAGTGAGACTAGATGACATTCTGGCTGACATATATATGGGTTCTTTGAGAATTATGTGTTTGTGGAGGGCTAAATAAGAAAAAGGAGCACGGCCTAGGGGTGGCACGGTCGTGCTCAATGACGCGGTGTGTCCGTGCCAAAATTCTGATTGATGCGGTCAGAAAATTCAGGCGAGGCACAGTCGTGCTTAGTGGCACGGTGTGGCCGTGCCAGATTTTTGCCGGATGCCGAGGGAATTTCGAGTTTAATGGTTTGTGTTTGGGAATGTGTTTGGGATGGAAGCTCGGCCAAGATTGTAGCCTAAGCTCTGATACCAAATGATATATGTAGCATCACCAATTACACCAAACACACAAGGCTCACATATGCTAGCAACAAGTTTGTAACTTGGAAAGATAGTGAATGCAAGCCGGGGATAGACAGGCAAGATCTTAAGACAAGGGATAATCCAAAAGGAGCCACTCTTGCGAAGAACTTGGGCAATCTCCTTAGATCAATTAGGATACAAAATTAAATCACCACCTAATTGATACAAGGAGACCTAGAAAACCACTTGAGGGGCCAACCTCAAGATATAGAATTAGGGTTTTGTGAGAGAAAGAGTGTTTGGACTCAATCTGGAATTTTACTTGATACTTGATGATTGCTTCCAAAACAAACTCAGCTATGGCCCTTTTATAGGGCTGGCCTTACATATGAAAAGACACAAACACAAATTACTAGGCTAACATAGGAAATGTAAGAAACAAAGTACAAGGAAACTAAGAAAAACAAAGTATCATGGATAATTATGTCTTAAACCATGAATCATCAGCTTGGAGACTAGATTAAACTCATTTTCCCAACTAGCACATGATGTATAAGCCTTGCGAGTAAGAGGGACGTGGGTTAAGTCCCCTGAACAGAAGTTTCTTCATGCATTAATTGCTCCTAGTTGTCAGCACGTTCACACAGCAGCAGGGCCAGATTCAATGTGCCATAACTCTCTTGTTTGTGATCCAAATTCAATGATTCTGGAGTCAAATGAAAGCTTGAAGAGTCTATTTTCAATAGAAAAAGGTTTTACTAGATTTGGATTATCCGTTTGGGAGAAATGGGCCGAGAATCTAGATGGTCCAAACTAGACTGAATTCTGGCCGGTTTACTGGAAACTTTATTTGATCAACCAAATGAACTCCAAATGACTTGAAACTTTTTTTATTTGAAAGCTGACCTTTTAGGCTTGACAAGAGAGAAGGGTCTCATTAGAATTCTTAAGGTCGTCTTGTTGCAAAAGGTGCACAAAACTGGACCTGTGTTCAATCAAATTGGACAGGAGGATATGGTTATGAATTAAGGCATTTCTGACCATGGTGTGGATTTCCTTGACCTCCTTGACATTCTCTAACCCTCCTTGTCTTCCTCAGTGGCATTGGACACCTTGGCTTGATGGTCTCCATCAATGATTATGATGATGATACACCTTATGATGACCTTAAGGTTACATGTGATCCCTCATCTCCTTTAGAAGCTGTACCCTCCCTAAAGTTTAGCACAGTTAATGACAACCACGAGGGTAGTCTGATTGTTCATGACTCCTCTCTTCCTTTGGCTCCCATAGGAGAGCTTGAGGAGGGAGACAGATTTGAGACTGATGCAAGTTTTGATGATTAGCATGGCATATTAGTTGAGTTAGAGGATGCCGTTTTTGATGAGCATTCTCTTGATAAGCCTTATGTTGTGGACTTTAGTGAGGTTACACCTCACATGGACCGTAGGGATCCCATTTCTGATGAGCCTTCCCCTGGCTTATCTCCCGCCCCTCCTATTTCACCCTTTTCTTCTCCCCTCCACGTTTTTCTTACTTCTCTAGACCGTTCGAGTCTACTTTTGTAGAGTCTGAGACTATTGTACTTGGTAGTCCTTGTTTTGATGAGACTCTTAACTATAGTGACATAGAGAGACTTGAGGATCACTTTGATGTGAAGGCCTTGACTTCAGGCCATCCTATGAGCTTTGGTTGTCACATTTCATCTGATTGGCTTTACCCCTTCCCCTTTAGAGATGTTGGATGTCATTTAGATCATTTAGACCACTCTCGATGGTCTATACACTCATATAGTCACATCATTATTAGACCATTGAGTAGTGCATCTGATGTTGTATATACACATTTCTCGTTTGATTAGGCTGAGAGCTTTGGTGAGCTAGAGAGAGCCCTGAGTTGCATTCCATTTTTGCACTCTAGTTGGGTTACATCTCTTATTTATAACTATTTCCATTTTTATGAGGATTGTGCCTGGTTGTTTGACAAGTTACTTCTAGCTTTGGTCGGTTTTGATGAGTAGCAGCTTGTGAATTGAGATAGAGTGGTTGATGCACTGGACATCCTAGACACCATTTGAGTGAGGTGTTAGTTTGGGTACAATCTGTATCTAACCTGGTATGATCATTCCACCCCTCTCTATTCTCCTTTTTTGTTTCTTTTCTTTTTTTTTTTGGTACCTGGTTGTGGATATTTAGGATTGTGATTGTATGGGTAATCGATGCTGAGGAGAAATTTGGGATTTATTGAGTCGAGTTGGCTATGATCACCCTTGATTATGTTATGGTGTATTTTGTTTTGTGAATACTTGTTAGTTATGGATATCTAGAAATATGAATAGTTGTGGATATCAAGGATTATGATTATGGTTGGGTTATGCGTGTTCTGTTTGATTTTTATTATTAGCTTCTTGTTTATTTTAGGTATTTTTGTTTTTAGTATGTTTTAGTTATGTGTGTTTTGTTTCGTTGGTTTTGTGAGTTTTGTCTTTCTTTGGTTTTGTTTTTGTTTAACATTTTGATTTTGTTTTAGTTATCTATGTTTTATTTTCTTTTTGGTGTTTCAGCGGTTTTGTTTTGTCTTGCATTTTGTTTTTCTTTTGGCTTGAGTCTTGTGTTGTTTCAGGTTTACTTTTCTTTATTCTCTTATTTGGTGGGTCCTTGTTTATATTGAGTATTTTTGTTTTTATAAGGATGTTTTAGTTGTGTTTTGTGTATTGGTGGTATGTTTTTGCAAATATGTGATTAGTGCTTTCGTTTTGTTCTATTGGTTTTATATTTTGTTTTTCCTTTGTGTCTTGTTTTGTTTAAGGTTCTTTTTGTTTTGCTTCGTATTTAGTAGATCATTGGCCTTGTTTTGTTTTTATTTTGGCGATTATGTGTGTTTTGGTCTTGCTTTGGTTTTGGGTCTGGTTTTGGTCTGGGTTTTGTTTTGGTTTTGGTTTTGTTTTGTTTCAGAATTGATTTTTGTTTTGCTTTCTTTTATTATTTTGATTTTGATTTTGATTTTGGTGACTTTGTTTTTGGTTTTGTTTTTGATTTTTGGTGGTGTCCTAGTTTATTGGTTTTACGGTTGTACAGCTTATGTACTTGCTTTTTGACACCTTAGTTCCTATAATGAGAACGTTGTGGAGATTTCGTGTGGAGGTGGAGTGCCAATTTGTGCATATTTGACATATTTTAGGCAATTTTGAAATATTCAAGAGGATTTTTCTTTTTCTTTAGGGATTAGTGTTCTTTCTATGGCAATTGTGATCCCATGTAGTCAGGGCATTGAGTCATATATAAATAGAGTTTGCATGATGAGATGTCTAGTCGAGAATGTAGATTCGATTTTTAATAATAATCCCGCCTCATATGTGTGATTTTATGCTACCTTGCTCACTTTATCGTCACTTCTCGGGACCTTATTGTTAAGCCGGCATGTGAACTTCTTGTTTATCGAAGTTGCATTCTAAGCTCTCGAAAAGATATGGAAAAAAAAAGAAGAAAATGTCTAAAAAGTGAAAAAAAAAAAAACATGGCCGCCAATGTTCAAAGCCACTATCTTTATTTCAGATTTTAAATTGGCTTAAATATGTACTATTTTACTTGATTACGCATCTGTTTGGGCAATTAAGTAAGTGATTTGCACATTCAAATAAAACCCCTTTTTAGGGAAGGCCCGAGTATTTGTAACCCAAGTGGGTATTATTCTTGTTGAAAAAAAGAAAAAAAAAGGGAAAAAATGGAGTAAAGAAGGTAATTAGGCAAGGAAACAGAAACCATGTTAATGTTAACAACTTTATTCATAAAAATTGATACACATTTGCACATGCACCAATGTGTGCATATCATTCCATATTGTGTGTTGGGTAAAAAATGAGAGTTGGGATACTTCTTTTGACTTATCCCTTGATTGTTCATTCTATTTGTATGTAATTTGGGGATTTGGTTCCTAGAGTGATGCAGTTTCCTAAGTCATGTACATAATTTCCCCAATGACTTGTATATAAGTTCATGTTTTGAAAACACCAAAAAGATTTTCCTTCTTTTTTTTTTGAAATGATTTTTTTGGGTCTTTCACTTGAAAATCCTCATGAAACCTTACTCGTCTACTTGGAAAACCAAAGAGTTTAAAGGGCCTGTTGCATACGCTAAATGCAACCGTGATTCCTACAAAAGTGAGTTAGGATTTTCTTTTTCCTATTTTCCATTTGCTTTTAGGATGTTTAGTTTGTTTTACTCGAGGATGAGCAAAACCTTGGTGTAGGAGTATTTGTTTGTCTCAAAAATACGATATTTTTATAATACTTTTATACCTGATTTATGCTCGAAATAAATATTATTTTTAGATTTTTATTTGATTTTATAGATGTTTGAAAAATTCAAAAAAACATGTAAAAGATAAAGAAAAATGCTGAAAATGAAGAAGTAGGTCAAAAAACCAACCACATACCTCAGGCCATTCTTTATTCTAGCCCAAAAGCAGAAAAAACTTAAAACAAAAATAAAAGAAATCCTAAACCTACTCAGCACCCATCACGCGCCCAACACATAATTAATTCCCCCTCCCCTTTATCCCCCACACTCTCTCCTCTTGGGCGCACTAGATCAGGAGCCCTAATACACCCCCTATCTCCTCTTTGAGTCTTCATCATCTCCATCTCTCTCTCGATCTACCACCACCATCACCCACCATCATCAATCTCCACCATATCCCACCATGTTGGTGTACCTACCAACATCGAATCCCACGCCACAATTAGCGTGCACATCATCACTACCGTCCATATCAGGGGCGAGATCGATGACCGAGATTGAAGTGAGGCGAGTATAAATCAAGAGGCAGCGGTGAGATGGAGGTAATCTAGGTTTTAATTTTAGGTTTTTTGGTTTTGTATTTTTGTATTTTAGGGCTTTAGGTTTAGGTTTTTATCATTATCAGAATTTCTGATTTGTTTCCCTACTTTTCAATTTCGAGTGCTTGATGTTCAATTTAGTTAATTTTGAATTGTAATATCTGATTTTGGATCTGTAGCATTGCTGATTTTGGGTTTGATTTAAAGCAATTTCGATATTTTCCCTTCCCCTGTTTTTTGTTGCCTGTTCCGAGAAGCTTAAATGTCGCGTTAATGATGTTTCTGCCATGTTTGGGTAAGCTTGAACGCCTTTTGGGTTTTTTCTGGGTCGCTATAGGCTAAACTCGAGATCTTCACCCCAGTTCTTCCTCCTCTATCTTGCACTCTCCAACTCTATCGAGTTCAGCCTGTGCTCGGTTGGAGCATGGTTTGACTAATGGAGCTTTGAGAAACTTGGATGGCGGGTTGAATCCATTCCCCCATTTTTTCTCTGTTTTCGGTTTTGCTGCTCCCCCTCCTCTGTTGCTCTGTTTTGTTTAAAACTCTAACTCAATTTAGTGTGTTTCATTCTTAAAGTCTATTTTGATTAGTCCAAAATTGGTTAAAGAATATGTCTTGTTTATGAAATATGGGAAGTGAAACTTTATTCTAGGATGGTTTCATTTCAAGTTGGTTGTTTGATGAATTATGAGATTTCTTCATGTTTAGGCAAATGCGTTAGTGCTCTCTTGTTGTTGCTAGTTTTGCTAGATTGTGGTGTTGTTTCTTAGTTTAAGATTTATTAGCATTAGTACTTTCAGTACCTAGCTTATGGTTATTACAAGAATTCGTGCTTGATTTCCTAAAAAATGTTAGAAAGAAGATCTTAGTTAGTTTGTTGATTTTAAGTGCATTAGTATGTAGGCACATGATTTGTCATTGAGATTAGAAATGATTCCTTCCCACTTTGGGGCATCTTATTTGACTTTTAAAGATTGTAAGTTCCTAGTCATAGCTTATTTTAGTAAGTTTCATTTTCATTAGGGTACAACTACACTTTAGTTTTGTTTTGTGACCTAATTATATCCTCATCTCTGTGGAGACAATCCTTAAGGACTACGATGAAGGTCATACACTTGTGGATTGAAATTTACACTCAAAATTTTCATACAAATTTTTGGCGCCATTGTCGGGGCAACAGTATCAAATTAGGTCACATTTTCTTTTTCTTAGCTACTTTTTTATTAGTTGCCAGATCTTGCTTTACTTTGCTTATTTTGTTATTGGTAGTAACTTAATTTAGTTCATTTTTTGAAAAAATCCAAAAATCCTCAAAAAATAGAAAAGTTAAAATGGAAAAAATGGAAAAAAATTCTGAAATCCCCTAACAATTGAAAAACTTCAAAAAAAATTTAAAAACAAAATAATAATTTTTTATTTTCCTCAATTTGAGCATGAAATATTTTGGCGATGGTTGAGTGGATTGAATGAATTTCGTACTTAATATGTTATCATTGTTTTGAAAAATGGGAAATTTGCCAAGGGAGTTTTGATGGTCTTAATGATAAATATCAAGGTCATATTGAGACTATGTACCCTGGGGGTTTGGGATGTTTCTTTACTAAGACTTCTGTTGAAATTTGGGATTTCTTTAAATGTGCGGCTCATGAGATGTGGAAGTATGTCCATGCTAGAGAGATCTTTAGTCACCCCATTTCTGATCCTTATATAATTCATGTCACACCTTTAGATGAGAGTCAGTTTGGGGTATATCTTATGATCACTCTCATACACCATGTGCTCCTATTTCATGTGATTAGCATTATTCCTTTCACCATGATGTTGATCCTTGTTCACTGCTTGGAAGACCACACCAACTAGAGGCATTAGCTGCCTCTAATAGAAAGATTAACTTGCAGAGTTTACTCAAGACGGACCTTAGGTTAGCCTCACCTACGCTTGAGATTAGGTCTTGTGATGACATTGATGTTAGGAGTGAGACATTGATTCCTTTAGGGCATGATTATGATGATGATACACCTTGTGATGACCTTGATGTTATGAGTGATCTCTCATCTCCTTTAGCAGTTGTACCCTCTCTAGAGTTTAGCACAATTAGTAATCACCTTAAAGATAGTCTGATTGTTCGTGATTCGTCTTTTCCTTTGGCTCCCTTAGGAGAGCTTAAGGAGGGAGACGTATTTGAGACTGATGCAAGTTTTGATGATTAGTACATCATATTAGTTGAGTCAGAGAATCCCTCTTTTGATGAGCAGTCTCTTGATGAGCCCTCTGTTGTGGACTTTAGTGAGGTTACACCTCAAATGGACCTTAGTGATCCCATTTTTGATGAGTCTTCCCTTGAGTTAGCTCATGCCCTTCTATTTCACCCCTTTCTTCTCCCCTCCCCGTGTTTCTTCCTTCTCTAGACCCCCCGAGTCTACTTTTATAGAGTTTGAAACCTTTGTGCTCGGTAGTCCTTGTTTAGATCAGGCTCCTGATAATAGTGACATAGAGAGACTCGAGGATTACTTTGAGGTGAATGCCTTAACTTTAGGCCATCATGTGAGCTTTGATGGTCACATTTCATTTCATTTGCCTTGCCTTGGTCCTTTCCCTGATGTTTATGTCATTTAGATTATTCGGACCACTCTTAATGGTCTATGCACTCATATAGTAACATCATTGTTAGACCATTGACTAGTTCATACGATGTTGCCTACACACATCTCGTTTGATTGGGCTGAGAGCTTTGATAAGCTCAAGAGAGCTTTGAGTTGCATTCCATTTTTGCACTCTCTTTGGGTTACACCTCCTGTTTCTAACTATTTTCATTTTTGTGAGGATTGTGCCTGATTGTTTGACAAGTTGCTTCAAGCTTTAGTTGGTTTTGATTGGTGGTAGCTAGTGACTTGAGATGAAGTGGTTGATGCTCCATGGACGTCCTCAACACCATTTGAGTGAGGTGTTAGTTTGGGTACAATTTGTGTCCAACTTGGTATGATCGTTCCACCCCCTCCCTATTCTTCTTTTTTGTTTCTTTTCGTTCTTTTTGTCCATAGTTGTGGATATTTATGATTACAATTATATGGGTGATTGATCTTGATGAGAAATTTGGGATTTGTTGAGCTGAGTTGGCTATGATCATCCTTAATTATGTTATGGTGTAGTTTTGTTTTGTTAATACTTGTTCGTTGCGGATATCTAGTACTGTGAATAGCTGTGGACATCTAGGATTGTGATTATGATTGTGTTTATGCATGTTCTGTTTGATTTTTATTATTAGCTTCTTGTTTATTTTGAGTATTTTTATTTTTAGTATGTTTTAGTTTTATGTGTTTTGTTTCCTTGGTTTTATGAGCTTTGTTGTTCTTTGGCTTAGTTTTTGTTCTATGTTTTGATTTTGTTTTAGTTATGTGTATTTTATTTTCTTTTTGGTGTTTTAGTGGTTTCGTTTTTGCCTTGCATTTTGTTTTTCTTTTGTCTCGAGTCTTGAGTTGTTTCACGTTTACTTTTCCTTTGTGTTTTATTTGGTTGATCTTTGTTTATGTTGGGTAATTTTTTTTAGGATGTTTTAGTTGTATTTTGTGTATTGGTGGTATGTTTTTGTAAATATGTGATTAGTGCTTTCTTCTTGCTCTATAGGTTTTATATTTTGTTTTTCTTTTGTGCCTTGTTTTGTTTATGGGTTCTTCTTGTTTTGCTTTGTAGTCCTTGGTCATGTTTTGTTTTTATTTTGGTGATTATGTGTGTTTTGGTCTTGTTTTGGTTTTGGGTCTTGTTTTTGTTTTGGTTTTGTTTTAGTTTGGTTTTGCTTTGTTTCAGAATTGATTTTTCTTTTGCTTTCTTTTGTGAGTTTGATTTTGATTTTGATTTTGATTTTGCTGATTTAATTTTTGGTTTTGTTTTTGATTGTTGATGATGTCGTACTTTTTATATACTTGGGGACTTATGTTGCTTTTGCAGTTGTATAGGTTATGTGATTGCTTTTTGGCAATTTAGTTCCCACGATGAGGACACTGTGAAGTTTTAGTGTGGGATGAGGTGCCAATTTGTACATACTGGTACATACTTTTCTAAAATTTTGAAAAATTCTAGAAGATTTTTCTTTTTCTATGGGCATTAGCCTTCTTTCTTTAGCGATTGTCACCGTTGGAGCGCACAAGGCAATCCGACGGAAAATGTGTCGGGCCCCGACAGAATTTTGGAGTTTCAAAGGGAATTCCGTAGAATTTTTTCCTGTTTCCGATGGAAAATTCGACGGAATTCCATCGGAAATTCAAAAATTCCGTCGGAATCCGACATAATTTCTGTCGGAAAAAGAATGCGCAATTTCCCAAAAAATTTAGATATGCTTTTAAGTGTTTCGGCGATGAAACCCATTCAACTCAATGCTGCGAAGAGAGTGAAACAGCGCAACGAAGAAAGAGAGAGCAACGAAGAGAGAGAAAGAGGGAGCTCCATTGTTTCCGATGGGCGGTGACTGGTGAAGGAGATTGCCGTCGTTCATAATTCACCGGTAAGTTGTTTATTTTTAGTTAATTTGTTCCTTAACTTTGAAAATTTTGAGTTAATTAGTATTTTTGGTGGTGGTTGATTTGTTATAAATGGATTGAAGAGTTGCCGCTGCCGCTACTGTGCGGCCGCCACCGCTGCGCCGCCTTCTTGCCGCCTATTCTGCCGGTAGTCGGATTTTTTCCGGGTATTTAGAGGTTAGTGGTACTAAGCACGCAGGTTTATTGAAATTGTTATGTTTTGAAATTATATTAATTTGGTATGTATTGTTGAATTTTGTGAAATTCAATTTTGTAGCGTATATGTATAGTTTATTTAATTTATTTTGTTTGGTAAATTATGGATGTGGAAAATATGGATGTGAAGTATGTTAATTTTTTATTTCATTTGTGAAGTATATTTATTTGGATAATTGGAATAAAATATATTAAGTATGTGTATTTATAAAAATTGTGTAATTATTATAAAATGCTGAAGTATGCTAAGCATGTTTAATGTATCTTGTTTTGGTAAATGATTTAAGTTTGTTAAGTATGTTTATTTTTTGTTCGACTTGTTGTATATATTAATTTTTTGTAAGTATATCAAGTATATGTTTATTGCAGGTATGTTTAATTATTTGCATGATTTGTTTGATTTGTTAAGTATGTTTATTTTATTTTTTGGTTAATAATATTTTGTTTATTTTTTGGGCTTGTTTATTTGGATGAAATGTGAAATAAATAGTTTAATTTGTGTTTGGTTTGTTAATTAGGTTTATTTTCATAAATAAAATAGTTATGTTAAATTTATTTTTTATAGCATATATGTTTAATTACATTGTTGTATTTTAGTTTTTTGTGAAAATTTATTTTTGGAATATGGGAATATAAAATATGAACTAAATATGAATGTAAATTTGTTTTTCGGAATATGCAAATAAAAACTGTTAATTAAACATATTTAATTATTAACTATTGGTGTCATTAGTGAATATAAAATTTATAGTAAATAATTTAATCTTTAATTTAATTTGCAATGTATGTTGATTTGGATAAATGAAATAGTTGTAATGGTTGTAAGTAGTTATGGATGATGGAACAAAAATGTTATTAAAATTTTGTGTGCACATGTAATTTCTGATTTAAATGGTTGTATATTAAAAGGAAAATGTTTGTTTTGGTACATGGTGTTAGTTATGGCTTATTTGTTATGTATTTTACACAAGCAAAAAAGGAAATAATGTTGAACGATAAAAAAAAAATCGCAATTATTTATGTTCTTGTCACAAGCTCGGCGTTGTTTGTTGTCGATTGAATAGGTTTTTTTAATTATCTTTACCTATAATTATTTATGTGCTTCAAAATTGTGTTAATATTCATAGATAAGTTCATTATTGTCTTCAAAATATTAAATTGTACGATATATTATAATAGTTCATTGGTTAATGGTTAAATTGATTTCTAAAAGACATTTATTGTAATTAATTGTAGTATATATAACAATTAAAGCAACTAGATTAGCAACATATGGATTGGTCGTTGCATCGTCAATGGATATATAAGAGGAGAAATCCTAATGGACTTGGACTTAGAAATAAGTGGTTGATGGGAATAAATATGTTTGATGAATTTGCACACAATCAGGAGGAGTATAAAATTAATGGAGTTTATAGATGTCCATGTGTGAAGTGCAAGAATATGCAATACTATACGCCTGACATTGTAAAGTCTCATTTGTATAGAAAGGGGTTTGTGAAGAATTATTGGTATTAAACAAGTCATGGGGAAGATGATAATTCAGAAGTAGGGGGCGCAAGTAGTTCACAATCTATGAGTTATGATTACGCTCACAATGACCATAATCAGACGGAGAACATGCTTCATGCTGCCTTCCAAGCTAATGAAATGAACATGAGTAGCTCTCATGACGTAAATCCTGAGGCATTTTATACTATGCTTGAATCTGTCCAAAGACCCTTGTATGAAGAGTGTAACATAACTAAACTAGAAATGTTTGTGAGGCTACTTAGTATAAAATCAGGCCACAACATGTCTGAACGTTGTTTCAACGAAGTTGTTGGTCTGATGAAAGATGCGTGCCCTCCTAAAAGTCGCATTTCAAAAACTTATCTTCAGTGGCTGAGAAAAGTGAGAGATTTAGGCATGGATGTTCAGGAAATTGATTGTTGTCTGAATGTTGCATGGTTTATTATAAACATGATGAGGCTATGTCTGCATGCAAATTTTATGGATATGCAAGATGATTACCAAAGAACTCCAACCAAGGAGGACATAAGGAGGTTTCATATGCTAGAATGCACTACCCACCATGAATCCCAAGATTACAAAGACTGTATGCCTCAAAAAGTACTGTCGCCCACATGAGATGGCATCATGAGCACCAACAAGGACTAGGTGTTCTCCGGCATCCGTCGGATGGACAAGCGTGGAAGTATTTTGATCAAAAGAATCCCAATTTTGCAGCAGAGCTTCGGAATGTGAGGTTTAGGTCTATGTGCTGATGATTTCACACTATTTTCACTATCTGGAATATCATATTCTATATAGCCAATTGTTGTTATACCTTATAACTTACCTCCAGATATATTGTCATTAAATTATTCGATCTGTTTATTAATATACTTGAACTTTGTTACAAAATACTAGTACTGAAATCCACATGCGGCGTAACTTTAAGTTCAAAGGTACAACTCGACTTAAAGACATTCTTGGATATGCTAGGAAGTACAAAGAAAAGGTAAAGTGGTTACCACCTAGTGTTTAGAATGAGATGCTTAAGCATTGGAGTGAAGATGACAAGTTTAAGAAGTTGAGTCAACAAAATAAAAAGAATAGATTGAGTGATCTAGAAGCTCTTGGTCCTTTATTACATACATATGGCTCAATCCCGATCAGTGAAAGGAAGAGGAGCCTGGTAAGTAATGAGCTTATTAATAAGTATATTTCTTATAGTCAATGTGTGTATATATATATATATGCGCGTGTGTGTGTGTGTGTGAACATTTTATTTTTTATAGGCCAAAGCGTTAGGTAGGGAACCCACTTGTGAAGAACTATTTAAGGACACTCACTGTAAGACCAAAGACAAAGTATTTGTTGATAAGAAATTTGTAAAAAAATATGTAAGTTTGGCACATTTTCTTCATAAATTATTCATATGTTATAATTGTCGCCTTAGTATGCAATAGTTTTATTTTTGATAACTTTCAGGAGGAGCACCACAAGAAATAGGAGGAGTACACTCAAGCTCCAACTCAAGAGGGATCTGAACTATCCCCTATGACCCCAGAAGAGTTTTGGCTTCAAGAAAATCTAGACAAAAAAGACCGTGTATACGGTTTTGCTACTGAGGCGGTCAAGTTGAAGAAATCAGCTACAATAGCGGCCACACGCCACCCATGAGCTGAGCACTTTGATCCAAGAGAGCAAGCACAACTCTTTAATCAGAGTAAAACAAAACTAAAAAGCCTAGAAAAACAAAATAAAATCCTAACCCACTTTCGTAGGAATCACGGTTGCACTTAGCATGTGCAACAAGCCCTTTAAACCCCTAGGTTACCCCTAGTGGACGAGGAAGGTCTCGTGAGGGTTTGCAGAAGATATTCCCACAAAATCTATAAAAGAAAACATAAACAGAAACTTGAAAATCTTTTTGGGTTTTGATTAATATGTACAAAATTGACAATGAATATGTACAAAATTAGGGAATAGAGTATATGCACAGTCCAATCAACTAAATCACCCATGTGACAAAGATATTAGCCTGCATATAAACAAAATGTGACATCAAAGCACTAACTTTTCACCCCACTGGACATTTAGACTTAGAATCCATCCCAGTGCTTATGTGCATGTGTATCATCATCCTAGGGCTTAGGTTTACCAGAATCAAACTCAACCCCACTTGACTGACACAAATTACATTATTGAATTATTAACATTGAAAGCAAGTTTTTCCAGTAGCAATATTGCCTCAAAGGGTACCACCCAGTAGCGTATGCCTTAAAGGGTTACTTGTCATTCTAAATTTCATTTTTTTAATTCTTTCTCTTTTGTTTTTTTTCTTTCACTTTTTTTTTCCTTTCATTCATTTTTTTTTTCCTTTTTTTTTCAAAGTAATTGTGTCTAAAACAAGTGGGAGAGCCGATCATGAAAAACTAAGACCGTAAGACAATGAGGATGAAATAAATAGGGACTGGATCACACAGCGATAATAAACAAATGGGATTAGAATTATAGCTTAGAATGACACACCGAGGATAAAGACATATCAAGCACATCAGTTCATATGCAAACTAAAAATTAAAGTACAGGGGATTTTAAGCTGATAAGAATAGTACAAAACTTTCCCAAAGACAAAACAAAAAATCTTTTTGGATTTTAGCAATTTTCGTTCCTTTTTTTTTTTTCAAAATTTTCGAAAAATAGGCACCTCACCCCCACACCAAAACTCCACAATGTCCTCATTGTGGGAACTAAAGCGCCAAAAAGCAACACATAAGCTCTACAACCATAAAATCGACACAAAACACAAATATAAACAAACTCAAAAAACAACCCTAGATAGCCACAACTAACAAGAAAGCAAAATAAAACCAATAGTGATCACAGCCCACATGGCTCGACAAATCCCAAATTTTTCCTCAAGATTGATCATCCATATCAGTCACAGTCCCAAGTATCCACAACTAAAAGAAAGAAAAGAAATAAAAAAAGAAGAGGGAAGAGAAGGGAGTGGAACGATCATACCAGGTCAGGTGCAGAATTACACCTAAGCTATAGCCTCTCTCAGATGAGGATGATGGAGCATCAACCGCCCCATCACAAACAGATAAGCTGCTATGCAAATCAAATCCCATTAAAGCACGTAATAGTTTATCATATAACAAGACCAACTCTCAAGAAAATGGAAATAGTAAAAAGTCAAGAGTTGGAACCAGAAAGCATACATCCACCATATCAATGCAGTATAAGTAAGGGCCCGTTTCAACTTGTCAAATTGGTGAGCCCAGACACCAAACAAGTAGACATATGTTAAAGTAGCCAGAGTTGAGGTCATCGGCCTAGAAATGTAATCATCATGAAAGAACGGTCTAGGCAAATCAGAGGGTCCTAAGTCCACAAGTCCTTTAAAGTCAATATGTGTAGGAGTCTGGTCAAAATTGGCAACCATGGATATAAAGGACTCAGACTCAACAACTTCAAACTTGTGAGACTCAAAAAGGAGGTTAGCTTGGATGGAGTCAAAAGAAAAGGATTCATAGTCAACACACATGTCCACATCTAAACCCACAGAGACATCAAAAGAGAATGAATCATATTCAACAGGGAATGAGTCATGAGGTATTAGAGGGTCAAATGAGAATGATTCATATTCAATACAAAAACTCTCATCAAGACTTGCAGTAATATCAAACCCACATGAAAAAAGTTCATATTCCATAGACAAAATATCATCGTCAAAGTCCAAAATGGTGGGTTCAATGTCCTTTTCACGTGACTCCTGTGAAATAGCATTTGAGTCATCTAAATCATAAAGCTCAACTACAGATGGGATGCTCATATCTAACTCACCAGTATGCTCAGAATCCTGATCCTTTTTAGACTCAGAAGATTCATCACAAATGGTGGGTGGGTCGGCATAAACTAGGACGTTTTCAGTGACATCCTTATGGGAGTTACTGTGAGGTGCAAGATCGGGTGATAAAGACATAGGGAGGTCACTCTCCGGTTCTAGACTTGGCAAAGGTTGGGCATCATGCAAGTTAGGCCTAGATTGATAAGAGGGCTCAAATTCATCATAAAGACTAACTGCAGGTTTAGGAGATCCTAAACTAGAGTCAGACTCATTACAACGCTCCCTACTCTGATTAAAACAGTGAGAGTATTCAGGAATCCTCTTGTTCATTGTCTCTAACACTTTATTGGTCAAGGCATTTATCCCCTGCTCAACACTTGCACAAGTAGCATCAATGTAGTTACAATAAGGACAAGAATAAGTATCATGACAGGAAGAATCATAATAAGCACACAAAACAGGAGGCACAGAAGCATAAGAGGGGTCATACGAATCTATAAAATGACCTCGGGAGTAAGGATTAGCATAAAAGCAGACTCAGCATGAGTTGGGTATTTGAAATTCACTTTAGCTTGTTCAAACTCATAAGTATCCCAAGCTAACCTTTCAAAGAAATCCCAAACCTCATCTTGAGACCTAGACAACAATCTTAGCAAACCTCCGAAGTACATGGACTCAACAATACCCCTAAATTCAGCATTTAGACCCAAAACAATGATCTCACAAATTTTTCATTTCTCAAAATTGTGATTCACATGAGCACGAGAATCATTAAGCCTAGACAAATAACACCAGAAAGGTTCATGCTCAGTTTGTGGGAAATTAAACACTGGTATTCTTGAAAACTCTTTTTTTCTTTTTTCTTTTTTGGGGGGGAACTTTTTAAGACTTTTTCAAATTTTTTTTTTTTGGGCTTTTCAATTTTTTTTTTTTTTAGGGAAAGAAAAGGAAAATGACTCTAGGACATGAATTATGAACTAAGCAAGTTAAGCACACCAAAATAAACCAACAAAAATAAAACAAGATTACCAAAAGAAAAAGACCAAAATGACAAAACATAAACACTAAGCATGAGCATCATTTTTTTTTTTTTGGGGAGATCAAAAATAGAAAACAGAAAATAAGCTAAAACAAAAATAGAAAATAAACTAAACCCTAAACAAGCAAAGACAAACCAAAAAGTTGCTTTGTTTTTTTTTTTTTTTGGGTTCCTGCACAAAAACCAAATTGGTTAGTACTTTTTTTTTTTTTAAGCAATAAATAGCATCTAAAAATAAGACTAATCTTGACAAAAATAAAAATCCAAATCAAAATATAAACTAAATTCCAAATTAAAACTAAACTACTAACAAAAATAATGACTCAACGAAAACTAAAATGAAAATGACTCTAACGACTCTAATAATTAAACTACGACTCGATGTAACCAAATTTCACAACGCCATCCTCGGCAACGGCGCCAAAAACTTGTTGTAATTTTCCGCAAGCGTACGGTTTATCGTCGTAGTACTTACGGGTGTTGATCCTCAGGGATGGTTGTGAAATTGAGTTACTAAGTCGTATACGCTAACCTAAGATCAAAATTAATACAAATTAAGTTGAGCTAATTACCAAATATTGAAACTAAACTATTAAAATAAAGTGGTGCCAAATAGTAACTGATAAATTAGAAGGCCATCACCAAGGAACGCAACACCAAACCGAAAATAAAGTGAGACACCAACACTTAGCCGTAAAGATCTTCTTATTCTATCTTCCCCATTCAACCGTGGCATATGAGAAACAAAACAGGGGAACAGGGGAAGAACATAGCAGGAAGGAACGAAGCAGAGCAACAAAGAAATGAGAGCAACAGAACCGAAATCAAATTCAAGAACCCAGAATTCGAACCAATTGAAGTCCATAAACAACAATCCGGAATTCACTAAAGCATACTCCCAATCAAGGCAAAGAACAGATCTAACAACTAAAAATCAAAACAGCAACTGAAAATTATAACCTAAAATTCCTGAATTTGAAGATGAGCAGTCGAACAAAAATGGAATTCTTGCTACAATTAACCAAAGCTGAAGCTAGACTACTAAAACCTAAATCTAATCTCCTTAGATTACACCGAGACCTTCCAATTTATTATCGTCGTCGATCCATTCTCGGTCATTGATGACGCAGGCATTCGAAGGGGCCGGCGCTGGAGGATGAAGAGGAATGGGTAACGGCTGATAATGAATGAAGTGAGAGAGAGGTCGAGGCTGGCGAGGTAGATGAAGAGGCATGGCGTTAGATTGAGATGAAGGATGAAGAAGAAGAAGCAGGGGAGGGCATCGGTTTTCTGGGCACTGGAAATGAGGAGACAGAAAGAAGAGGGATTAATATGGGGATGTGTGTGTGATCGGGTCACATGCCACACACGTGATTAGGGGCTTCAGTGAGCAAGGAGAAGAGGAGGAAGGGGTGGGGGACTGGTCATGTGCCATGCGTGTGATCACTTAAGTGAAATGGCTGGGCTAGTGCAAGGAAAAGAGAAGGGAGAGATGATGGGTCGGCCCACGGGAAATAACAAGGAAAAGAAAAGAAGAAGAGAAAGAGCTGGTATTGGGCCGTGGGAGAAAGAAAAGGAGAGGGGGAGGCCGTGTGCTGGGCTTCGCCTGAGAAAGAGAAGGAAGAGAAGAGACCGGGCCAGGAGAGTTGGTCTGGGCAGAAGCTACTGGGCTTACAAACATGAGGGAGAGGATGAGGGAGGAGCTGGGTCTGTGAGTAAGCCCAAAGAGGGAAAGAGAGAGGAATGGGAGAGAAGAGAAGATGGGCCTGTTCGGCTTGGGCCGCGGACTTTCTTTCGGGCTACAAAAGACAGGGGGCCAAGTAATTCTAATCGGGTTTGAGTCAGTTTGGCCAAATTCTTCATTTTTCAGCATTTCCTCATCTTTTCCGCGCATTTTTGCCCGAATTATTCCACACCTACAAAACAAAATAAAATCAAATAAAAACCTAAAAATAACAATTATTTCGAGCATAAATTAGGTAGAAAAGTACTATAAAAATAGCACATTTTTAGCGTCAACAATTACTAAGCAAGTAGAGGTCAAAAGCCAAATTGCCAAGAAAGCGGGGAAGACAGAGCGCATTATGAAAAAAGTTTTAAGATTTCTTAAGGGAAGTATATGTTCTTCTAGTCAAGTTAACTTGGACACTGATGACGAGCAGGACTTCCAAAACGACAATGATGATCCCATAAATCTATCTGATTCTGATTAGTTTAATTGATCTGCCTATAGATCGAAAACAACTGTGAATGTTATGAACAATTTCGAATTCAGTACTTTTAATTTTCAGACATAAAAATTCCTAGTTGTTAATCATTATATATCTTGTTTATGGTGGTTTTTTTCTAGATGTAATTAGTTCAAAAAAAAATATTTTGTTGTTATTTTTTTTGAAGGCAAATTATTTTTGGAGGGAATTTTCGATTTCCAACGGAAATTTCCGATGGAAGAAAATTTGCCGCAAAATATGCAAAAATCTGAAAAAGTGTTCAACGGAATTACCGCCGGTCTTTGTCCGTCGGAAAATTCGTCAGAGGCCATCGGATACAATCTCCAACGAGCACTTTCCGGACGCGCCTGTTTCGATTGGAATTTGCGTCAGAGATCGAATTTTCAGTCGAAATTTCCCAACATTTTCGTCGGAAATTCCGTAGCAGATTCGATGCATTTTTGTAGTCTATGTGTGATTTTGGGCCGCCTTGCTCACTTTATCGTCAATTCTTTGGGCCTTTTGTTAAGTTGGCTTGTGAAATTTTTGTTTGTCAAAGTTGCCTTCTAGCCTCTCGAGAAGATGTGAAAGAAAACGAAATGAATGCCTAAAAAGTGAATAAAAACTCAAGCACCAATATGCAAATCCACTATCTTTATTTCATATCTTTAATTGGCTTGAATATGTGTTATTTTGCTTGATTACGCATCTATTTGGGCAATGAAATATGTGCTGTGCACATTCAAATAAAACCCCTTTTTAGGGAAGGCCCGAGTATCTTTAAGTCACATGGGTATTATTTTTATTTTTAAAAAAAGGGAAAAACTGGAGTAAAGAAGGTAATTAGGCAAGGAAAAGGGGATCGTGTCAATGTTACCAACTTGATTTATAAGGATTTATACACATTTGCACATACACCAATATGTACATATCATTGCATATTGTGTGTGGAGTGAAAAATAAGGGTCGGGACGCTTCTTTTAACTTATTTATCTCTTGATTGTTTATTCTATTTGTATATGATTTGGTGATTTGATTGCTAGGGTGATGCAATTGCGAAGTCATATACATAATTTCCCCAATTACTTGTATATATGTTCATGTTTTGCAAAAAAAAAAAAGGCAAAAAGGTTTTCCTTTGTTTTGGAAATGATTTTTTTTTTTTTGGGTATTTCACGTGAAAACCCTCATGAGACATTATTCGTCCATTTGGAAAATCGGTGCATTTAAAGGGCTTGTTGCATACGCTAAATGCAACTGTGATTCCTACGAATGTGAGTTATTTTCTTTTTCTCATTTTCCATTTCTTCTTTGGTAGTTTAATTTGTTCTACTCGAGGACGAGCAAAATCTTGGTGTTTGGGGTATTTATCTATGCCAAAAATACAATACCTTTACAATACCTTTGTACCCGATTTATGGTTCTGCTACTCCCCTTTCCTGCCTGCTCTCTTTTGTTTAAACTTTAGCTTAGTTCAGTGTGTTTTATTCTTAAAGTCTATGTTGATTAGTGCAAAATTGATTAAAAAATATGTCCTGATTATGGAACCTAAGCAATGAAACTTTATTGTAGGATGGTTTGATTTCAAGTTGGTTGTTTGATGATTTATGAGATTTCTTGATGTTTAGGCAATTATGTTAGTGTTTTCTTCTTATTGCTTGTTTTGCTAGATTGTGGTGTTGTTTCTTAGTTTGAGCTTCATTCGGATTAGTACCTTCAGTACCTGGCTTATGGTTATCACAAGAATTGGTGCTTGATTTCCTAGAAAATGATAGCAAGAAGATCTCATTTAGTTTGTTGATTTTAAGTGCTTGAGTATGTAGGCACATGATTTGCGATTGAGATTAGAAACTATTCCTTTTCACTTAGGTGCATCTTTTTGACTTTTAAAGATTGTAATTGCGTAGTCGTAGCTTAGTTTAGTAAATTTCATTTTCATTGGTGACCTAATTGCATCCTCGTCCCTGCGGAGATAACCCTCAAGTACTACAATGAAGGGCGTACGCTTGCGGCTTTAAATTTACATTCAAAATTATCGTACAATGTTACTTTTATTTTCTTCATTCTTTCCATGAAGAGTTCATCTTCAGAGTCTGTTCCATCTTCATGTCCGTGTGGAGGCCTTTGTAAATTGAATCTTCTAAAGTGTCATTAGTTTCTTCTGAACTCTGCTTATTAACGTTTGTCGCAGTTTTCTCTAAGCTATCTTCAGAAATGTTTTCTAGCACTCTTTACATGTGGCTTAGTGCACTATTGGGGATCTTCTAAGGTGCATTGTTCCTGTCCCTTGTTATGTTTTGCTTTTCGCAACTGTGGTTACACATTCTTCTTTGCACCCATTTTTTATTCTTTCTCTAGCATCTGGTCTCTTTTTTTAGATGCAGCTTTTTTCGGAGCTTGTTTTTGCTGGTTTGTCAAAATTGGCTACCCCCTTTTGGTTCATTTCTTTTTGATTCTTTTACACCAGGGACATCTTATTTTGATGTTGGAGGATACTATTGTAACCAAAAATTTCGAGTCTAAATCAAATAAAGACAACAAATATGGAACAAATTCAATTTTGTATTTATAATCAAAGAATCCATACAATCTCTATCTATTTGCTACAAAAGAATAAATGTAACTCCTCTGATTCAATCTCTTGTTATAACTTGATGGAGGCCTGAAATAGCTGGAATTTGATCAAGTGTATGATTCAATCTCTAGAGTAAACGACACGGTTTGATGTGCTTATTATCTATTTCTAAAGAGTCTTCACAAAGATAATTTTTTTCCTTCTTCCCCCAAATGTGGGAGGGTAGAGCTATATTTATAGGGATGAGTATCCCCTCTTCCTCTAGTTTTTTTGGATTAACAGTCTTCTTAGATGGATGAATGGGCTTTGAATTTGGGTGCTGACTTGGAAGTGTACTTGAGCCCACTGAGTGGGAGGCTTGGTCATCATACCACGCTGTTGACTTGAGATTTTAAGGGGCTATTGACTTGAGAATTAATTGGACCCCTAACTTAACAGTCGTTTGGGCCCAAATAATTAAATTACTTAATTGGACTAGTCAACATTAATTAACTTCAATTATTTAGTGACATAGCA
>JAKOGI010001510.1:167500-225226 GCA_029747015.1 Carnegiea gigantea
TAAAACAAAAACCCATAAATCAAAACCTAAAATCTTCGAGCCAAAACCTCACTAAAAATCTACCTCAGGCGCCGCAACCTCTATTTATACTTTGAGCCTTTAATCTCGGCCGTCGATCTGAGAACGTGTGGATGATGAAGATGATGATGCGCTGGCGTGCTATGTGGGTCTGGTGGTGATTCGGTGCTCCCTGGTGCTCGATGATGGTGGAGGTGGATGGAGATGATGGTGATGATTTGTTGTGGAGTTTAAGAAGAAGCCAGAGGGAGAGAGATGAGTTAGAGAGAGATAATAATGAAGGGATAAACAAGGATTGGATTACACATCTATATGAACAATTAGAGTTAGAATTGGGGCTTTAGAATGACACACTGAGGCCAGAGACCTATCATGCACATCCTGCTTACATACAAGCTAATAATCAAAGCACATGGGATTTAAGCTAATTAGAAAGAGTACAAACGTCCCCAAAAATAAAAAAAATCTTTTTGCATTTTTTCAAAATTTTTCAAAAAAAAAAGTATGTACAAATGGGCACCTCACCCCCACACCAAAATCTATCAATGTCCTCATTGGGAGTGGGAAAGAAACATGAAGACCAAAAAGAAAAATCTAAAAAGAAAGCACATGTTCAAAAATGAAAACAAGGCTCAAAAACAAAAGGGACATGACTGCAAACAAAGCAACCAACATATAAAAAGAAAAGCAATCAACTATATAAAAAGGAACTGGAATATGACAAAGAAGACAAAGGGAGAAAAAAAGAGAGAGAAGAAGAGAAGAAATTTCTAGCAAACCAGGTCAGATACTAAGTACACCCAAGTTATCTCATATCACAATCACCGATCAGGGCTTGGCTCATGGAGTATCAGATGCTCCACATCTTCTTGGCTCGGCAACTCCAGAAATCGCTTTAAACGTTGTCCATTGACTTCGAAGGTGGCACCACTCTCAGGGTCCTGAACTTCAACTGCACCATAAGAAAAACATGTGAGATAATATAAGGATCCATCCATTGGGACCTCAATTTCTCTGGAAACAGATGGAGCTTGGAGTCATATAAGCGTACTTTCATTCCTAGAGTAAACTTTTTTCTAAAAATATGTCAATTGTAAAACAACTTCACCCTTTCTTTGTAAGATCGAGCACCTTCATAGGCCTAAGCTCTAATCTCATCAAGTTCACGTAGTTGCAGTCGTCTATCCTCACCTGCCTCAGTTAAGTCATAATTAAGCTTATTAATGGACCACCAAGCTTTATGCTCTATCTCCACAGGTAAATGACAAGGCTTACCATAAACTACCCTATAAGGTGACATATCTAAGGGAGTTTTGAAAGCCATCCTATGTGCCCAAAGAGCATCTACTAGCTTGTCAGCCCAATCTTTTCTATTCCTACTCATTGTCTTCTCTATAATCTATTTGATCTGTCGATTAGACACTTTAACTGGCCACTGGTTTGGGGATGATAAGGAGTAGCAAGCCTATAGACTATGGAGTACCTCTTCAGTAAGGCATCAAAAGATCTATTATTAAAATGGGTGCCCTAATCACTAATGATAGCACGGGGCATACTAAATCGAGTAAAGATATTCTCCCTAAGGAATTTCATAACGATCTTAGCTTCATTGGTCCTACAAGGGATGGCCTCAACCTATTTAGAAACATAGTCCACGACTAATAAAATGTACTCATTCCCAAAAGAAGATGGAAATGGTCCCATAAAATCAATACCCCATACATCAAAAATCTCTACAATAATGATAGGGTTCAGTGACATCATATCTCTCCTGCTTATTCTACCTAACTGCTGGCATCTAGGGCAACTCTTGCAGTACTCAAATGCATCCTTAAATAGAGTAGGCCAGTAAAAACCATATTGAAGAACCTTGGCTGCTGTCTTCCTACCACTAAAATGCCCCCCACATGCCTGGTCATGATAAAAAGAAAGGGCATTTCTCACCTCATGGTTGGGAATACATCTCCTAAAGACTTGGTTAGAGCAGTACTTAAACAAATAAGGGTCATCCCAAATAAAGAGCTTTACACGGTGGAAGAATCTATCCCTGTCATTCTTAGTCTAACCCTCAGGGACCCTACCAACAACTAAATAGTTCACAATGCTAGCATACCAAGGATAAGGGTGAACAACATACAATTGCTCATCGGGGAAGCACTCAGAAACACTGGACTCACTCTCTCTATCATAGAGAATCCTAGACAGATGACCAGCTACAAGGTTCTTAGAACCTTTCTTATCCTTGATTTCACAGTCAAATTCTTGCAAAAGTAAAATCCATCTCACAGGTCTAGGCTTAGCATCCTTCTTAGAAAGAAAGTGCATAAGAGCAGAGTGGTTAGTATAAACAATCACATGAGACCCAATCAGATGGGGTCTAAACTTTTCAAAACCAAAGATCACAGCGAAGAATTCTTTTTTTTGTAATAGTGCAATTTAGCTGGGCATAATTCAGTGTGTGACTAGCATAGCAAATAATGTGGGATTTCTTATCAATACGCTGCCCTAGAACAACCCCAATAGCATAATCAGACGCGTCACACATCAACTCAAATTGTTCTCCCCAAATAAGAGGATGAAGAACCGGAGCAGAGGTTAAGGCTTCCTTAAACTTAGAGAATGCCTTAAGACACTCCTCAGAGAAGTGAAATAGCACATCCTTAGCTATTAGATTGGACAAAGGCTTTGTAATCTTACTAAAATCTTTAATGAAATGACGATAAAAGCCATCATGTCCAAGGAAAGACCGCACCTCTTTCACACAAGTGGGAGGGGGAAGATTTATAATCAGGTCAGTCTTAACTTTGTCTACCTCAATTCCATCTCGAAAAATAATGTGTCCTAAGACTATACTCTTTTTAGCCATGAAATGACACTTCTCCCAGTTTAAAGTCAAGTTTTTCTCCCTACACTTCTCCAACCTTTTCTCAGATTAGATAAGCAATCATCAAAAGAAAATCCAAACATAGAAAAGTCATCCATGAAAATTTCCATACATTACTGAACTACATCTGAGAAAATAGAAATCATGCATCTTTGAAAGGTAGTAGGGGCATTGCACAGTCCAAACGACATTCTTCTAAAGGGATACGTCCCAAATGGACAGGTGAAAGTAGTCTTCTCCTAATTCTTAGGAACAATAGAGATCTGGGTATAACCGAAATATCCATATAAAAATAATAAAAGGAATGTCCAGCCAATCTCTCTAACATTTAATCCAAGAAAGGGAGGGCAAAATAGTGTTTTTCTAGTGGCAGCATTCAATTTTTTATAATCTATGCACACATGCCACCTAGATTGAACTCGAGTAGGGACTAACTCATTCTTATCATTCCTAATCACGGTAATACCGATCTTCTTCGAAACAACGTGAATATGGCTAACCCACTTACTATCAGAACTAGGATAGATAATCCAATGGTCTAACCATTTTAGCACTTCCTTCTTAACTACTTCCTACAAGGTGGGGTTCAAATGCCTTTGGCGGTCACAATAGGGCTTAGCATTATCCTTTAAATGAATTCTATGTTGCATAATAGAAGGACTAATACCCTTGATATCCTCTAAAGTCCAACCTAAAGCTTCCTTATTCTCCCTAAGTAAAATAATTAGTTTTCCTTCTTGGTCTCAGTCCAGATTAGAAGCAATTATAACAGGTAAGAATTCATCGAGTCCTATAAATGCACACTTAACAGAGTTAGGAAGAGATTTCAATTCAAGAGCAACAGGGGAAACAGATTCAGTAGCAGGTTCAGAAACAGCAGTGAGCAAACAATCAGCAGTAGAGCACAAGTCATCAAATTCAAACACATCATATTCAGGCTCATCATCTATAAGAAATGACTCACACTCAGTAGCAAATACATCAGCAAAGGCATCATTGAATATAGAATCCCCTACCCAGTTAAGAGTAGAAAATTCCATATCATCAGATCCAGAAGGCTGTCTTTGCATGTTAAAGATGTTCATTTCTAAAGTCATATTACCAAAAGACAGTCTCATCATACCATTCCTGTAATTAATGAGGGCATTGGCAATGGTCAAGAAAGGATGCCGCAGAATCACAGGACTTGCCTACCTAAGTTGGACACTTTCTTAGTTTCAATCACAATGAAGTCCACTGGCTAAATAAATTCACCCACTCTAATAAGCACATCCTCGACTATCCCCCTGGGCACCCTAGTTGATCTATCAGCTAGTTGAATGACCGACCATCTTGGTAGGTTTCAGCTCACCTAACTCTAGTCTCTCATACTCAGTGAAAGGTATCAAGTTAACACTAGCCCTAAGTCAAGCAATGCTCTGTGAATAAGTTGGTCTCCTACAACTATAGAAACAATAGGGCAACCGGGGTCCTTATACTTCATCGGGATCTGAAGAGAGACGATAGAATTAGCACCAGAAGTCAAGAAAGCCTTCTTAGGTACAGCAGTTGCTCACTTGGTTGTACATAGATCCTTTAAGAATCTCGCATATGGAGGCATCTGCTGAATAGTATCGACTAAAGGAATGCTGTTCTTTTCTTGAGAGAAGGCCTCTCTCATCTTCTCAATATAATCTCGATCTTTCTTCTTTAACCTATGGGGAAAAGGAGGTAAAGGCATCTAGATTTTCTCAGAAGAAGAAGGGAAGGAAGAATCCTTAGATGGTAAAAAATTTACCAAGTCAGAGGAGTCTTTCTCTTTGAGCTCCTCTTTCTTAGAAGGTGACTCAGGATGGTAAGGACTATCTGAATCATTGGGGACACCATCAGTAGCATCCCCTGACTAACTAGATGAAGCAGTCTCTGGAGGAGAAGAGGAAGAAGAATTTTGGAAGAATTGGTGAGGATACCTGGTTCATTTGGATTTCTCACTTGGTTATTAATTTCTCGACCAGAACGGAGAGATATAACCGCATTCACTTTCCTCAAAGGCTCACTAGGGTTTCCAGAAGAAGAGGAGGCGTGACCCTTAGGGTTCACCTCAGGTTGACTCGGGCAAGTACCTGGTTCCCTAAAAGCAAAAGGAATCAATTTCATTCGCACAACATCAATGGGGATATTAGAGAAATGCATCATGGAACAAACTTCTACGAATTCTCTTAAAAATAAATAAGCATCCTCTAAACCTGTAAATTTAGGGAGCATATGAGTATAATGGAGTTTTAATTCAAAGGTCACATTTGGTATAAGATTAGGCATAACAAAGCATGATGGCAAAGCAGTTCTAGGAGGATAAAAAATATCACTCAAAGTCCTTTCTTGTGCCATATTTTCTAACTCAAGCTTAGGTTCATGTTCGGGTTCTAAGTTAGAGTCGGGCTCACTCCTAACGAGTCTCTGATTTTCAGGGTCTCCAACCTAGCTAGTTATATAAACCTCACACCCTCACAAAAGATCCTATTTTTGGTCTTTTCTCTTTCTAATTTTTTTGAATTTTTGAATTTTCTAATTTTTTTCCTTTTTTCTGAAGCACAAAATCAAATCAAAATGTTACTTAACCCTAAAGATGATTTACAAACAAAAGGTAGCCAAATCAAAAAGTTAATCAATCTCCAAAATGAAGATAAGACAAATCCCAACAAAAACCAAATTCAAATTACTACTCAATTCTAAAACTATGAAACAACTTAATGATAAAATAAAGCAACTAAAACCATAAATCAATTCTAAGTCGTTTGTTTTTAGGGTTTTTACAGTTTTTCAATTTTTAGGGGTTTTAAAGTTTTTCTAATTTTTTTTTGGATTTTTGGATTTTTCAATAAATGAACTAAATTAATCACGACTAATAGCGTACAAGCAAAGTAAGTCAAAGTTTAAGCAACTAATAAGAACGTAACTAAGAAAAAGAAAAATGCTCAAACCTGAGGGAAATAGAAACTTGCCATTTCATTTTTGAAGTTTCTAAATTTTTCAATTTTTTGTGGTTTTCTAGTTTTCTATTTTTTTTTCAATTTTAGGCTTTTCTAATTTTTTGGATTTTTGAATGTTTCAAGAAATGCACTAAATCAAGTCACAACTAATTAACTAAATAAAGGAAGATCTATGCATCCTAATAATAAAGTAGCTACGAAAAAGAAAATGTGACCTAATCTTATGCCCCCGTCCCCAGCAATGGCGCAAAAAACTTGTATGACAAATTTGAGAATAAAACAAAATGCTGCAAGTATACGATTATCGTCATAGTACTTGCAGGGACGAGGATGAGATTAAGGTTACTAGGTAAAATTAAACGAGCATAGGGGACTAAATTAGCAAGAGTCAAACAAATAAAGATCAAAGTGATTAACTCAAGTCCCAATTAATCTATCGCTTGACCATTATATCTACGATTATCAGCTTAACTAAAACTTACTACAACAAATTAACAAACGATAACATCCGCTGAGCTAGCCTAACTTAAATGAACTCAGTGCCACATCCCAAAATGAAAGCAAACCTTAAATCAACCCAATAGACATAAAACAGGGGGATGAGGAGAGGAATTCAGGTTAGAGTAGGTGCACAAACAACTCAATCTAACTTTCACAAATAATCAATCAGCATTCCAAAATTATTCCCCCAAATCCGAAAGCATAGCATCATTGTAATAAAGCAACAAGCAAAAGACAACACAAACCCAAATCAACTCAAGTAAATAAAGAAAACTAAGCACCAGCAAACCAAATAAAATCTCAGAACATAATCAACAAAAATCAACTAACATCAACCAACAAAATCAACTCAACAAACACACCTCAACAAACACACCCCAGCAAAACCTAATCAATTCATAAGCACCAGGGGAACATCAGAGCAAACATCAATAAAAATCTAACTGAATCTGAATAAAGCAACCTCAGAACAGAGCGTAAGCAGAACCGGCTCTAGGGAAGGGAGAGATTTTGCCATACCAGAACAAACACACCCCAGCAAACAGGATCGAAGAGCATAAACAGAGCAAGTTTTCAAATCCATAATCTGTTATTCTAATTAATTCAACTAATATCAGAACATAATTGATTCAGCTAAACTAAGAAAACCAGAAAATTGAGCAACAGGGAAGAGTGAGTTCGAAATCTCAGCAACATCCAACAAGAACAGAGCATGAATGAAGAGTAGAATTCAAACCCAAACCATAGGAAGATGACATTGGTGGTGTGGAGTAGAAAATCGAACCAGGGCCTTGAACCATGCATCAACCAACCTCAAACTGAGCCTTTCTCTGGAAATTTTCACACAATCCTTGCGAGTACAACTCAAAATTGACAAAATTTAACTAAATTACGAGCGTTTGGAGGCTGAAACAGATCTTAACATTCGAAATTCAAGTAGAGGACTAACCTTAGATCCCTAAAAATCGAAATTGAAATCTAACATTATTTTTAAAAACCTAAATGAAATTAAACCCAAATTCAGCCTGAAAATGGTTGTTGCAAATTCAAATCAAAAACTTAAAAACAGAATAAACCCTTAGATCGCTTAAATTTTGAATTAAAACAAGAACCCATAAATGAAAACCTAAAAACTTAGAACCAAAACCTCGGTAAAAATTTACCTCAGGCACCGCAACCTCCATTTATACTTTGGGGCTTCAATCTCGGCCGTTGATCTGGAAACGCATGGATGATGAAGATGATGAAGCGCTGGCATGCTACGAGGGTCGCTAGTGGTGATTCGGTGCTCCCTGGTGCTCGATGATGGTGGAGGTGGATAGAGTTGATGGTGATGATGTGTTGTGGAGTTGAAGAAGAAGCCAGAGGGAGAGAGATGAGTTAGAGAGAGAGAACGGACTGAAATGGGGAGGGGGTTGGGTTTTTGGGGTTTGGTCGAAGAGAGAGAAAGTGAAGGGATTAGAAGGGGGGAAAAGTTGCACGTGCATATCACGTGATGGGCTGGGTAGATTTAGGTGTTTTTTTCCCTTTTTTTCGGGCTATAAAAGAAAACAGACTAAGAATTTTAGGTCGGGTCCGAGTCAATCTGGCCCAATGTTTCATTTCTGGCATTTTTTTAACCATTCTTTCCTGCAATTTTATTTATTCTCATTTTATTTAAAACCTACAAAACAAAATAAAATCAAATGAAAATCTAAAACTAACAATTATTATGAGCATAAATCGGGCATAGAAGTATCGTAAAAAATAACGTATTTTTAGCCCGAACATATGTACTCATAATTTCCAAAACTCATTGGATTTTTTAGCTTCAACAACAAGTTAATGAACTACTTAACCCGATCAATAAACCAAGTTGAAGAATTCATCAGTCATATGAACAATAACTAGCGGCTGCCCTTGCATATTGTGACATCCTTCTGCCATTGCTTGCTTTGTGAGACATCTCCTAGTGTTGCCCCTTCTTTTTTTTTGGAAAAAGGAAGTCTTTAAATGTTGCAATCGAGGAGACGCTCATGCCTTCATGTTTTTTGATTAATCGTCAACGATTAATCATCATCGATTAATCTTCATCGATTAATCATCGTTGATTAATCAAAAGAACAGCTTCTACTTGTCTTGGTTTCTTCTTTCTCTCTCTTCTTCTTCTTCTTTTTTTTGATCCCTCAATTTTTTTTTTCTAAACAGCAATCCATGTGATTAAGAAGCTAATATTCCTTCCAGTACAGTTGTCTACAAATCAGTGGGCAAGAATCTTCTATATGGGCCTCTAAGAACTCATCCCTTGAGCTTCCTTTGTTTATTATTGTTATTATTTTGAAATATGGCAACATTGTAATCAACCTGTATCCTTGATTATTAGAAACCTTCTTGGTGCTTAACTCCCTTCAATTTGTTGATGCATGGCACACTGCTCTTTGTTCCTTTCTTTTAGACTGTAGTTGTCTTGCATGCAGGTTGATTTTTTTTAAAAACCCATTACGTGCGATGGAGACCGAACTTGGTTTTTTTAAAACTTTGAGGAGAAAGCTTTTACATCTGACAACGATGACCAATTCTTGAAGACTCGCTGTGCGTGGGGTGATTGGACCCGATCTTGAGGCCTTAAGAAGAGAGCTCTTGCATATGCCAGCGGGGTGCAACACTTGAAGGCTTGTTGTGCGAGAGGGTGATCAAAATCGGTCTTTAAACCTTGAGAAGAGAGCCCTTAGTCATGCCTGTGGGATGATCATTTGAAGACTCACTGTGCGTGGGGTAATTAGACTCGGTCTTTAAAACTTAAGGAGAGAGCCCTCGCATATACCAGCGGGATGTAGCACTTGAGGATTGATGCAAGCTAATGAGCGTGCTAAAGTCTCCATATCTTTAAAAAATTTCAATTGAGCATTAACCTGAGAGCTTTTCCCTTTTGTTAAAGAAGAAAATTTTGCTATTGTTGTTGTTTTTAGTCTCCTTCTTTTAAAACAAATCTTTTTTTTTTTTTTTTTTGATAGGTATTCCATGATGGCCCACTTTAAAGAATACAAGTGGCAGGACAAAGTTTATCTTTCTTTCGTAGAAAATGAAGACACTAGAGTAGAGCTTGGCACCACATTTATTGTCTATCCTTCTTTGTTTGGTCTTGGGACAGACAAAATACCAACCATCCCATGGACTAACCTTGCATCACCCTTGACTACTAAAGTTGCAGATAGAGCACATGATGTCATCTACTTTCTTCATAGAGGCAACCATGATGATAGTTGTACCATTACCAGTTTCCCATTACTTGAGCGAAAAATCATCTGTGGTGCAGTTCATTAGGGGCTAGCATTGAAAATATTTGGGGAATTTTTTTCATTCTAAAATACTAGGAGTGGGTGGAGCACATCCTCTCATGCATCGAATCTCAGTTGAGGGCTTGTCGCCTCTTTGATGGAGTGCATGCTTTGTTATAAACTTATGATCCTGATCCCCAGATTGTTCGTGCCATTTGTGAGGCTTGGTGCCTCAAGACCCATATAATGCACACTATATCAGGGGAAATGTCAATATCTCTATGGTACTTGTACAAACTTGGTGGGCTCCTTATATATGAAAGAATCTATGATGAAGTAGTGCCTAGCCAAGATGCACTATATCAACGATGGCAGAACAATCAAAGATTGATCCAACTTGCTTGTCGATATTTTTTTACTGTTTACAGTGGACTTGAAAATCCAAATGACAAAGTGGTTAGTGCCGAACACTGGATAGATTTTTGGTGTAGAAGAAAAGTTATGTGAGAGTCTTCCCCACGACAGTGAAACTCGTTCAGATCACATCCAACAAAATCCCGCCAGAAGTCAACCTATAATCCTTTGAGTGAAATTCAGTCTATGACCCTACAGTGGACTCGAGAAGAATCAGCTGTCTTTGATACGCTCGAAGTGCTTAATGATAGAAGAGAAAGCACTTATCTAGCTGCTTTCTTTCTTGCTAGCTGTGCATGTTTATTCTTCCCGAGGATGAGAAAGGGTCCATTCGCCCTGCCACCTTCGAGCTAGCTAGCAATATGGCAGCTGGATGCACATTTAGTCTTGTAGTACTTATGTTAGCTAGCATTTACCATGGTTTGAACGACATTTCTAATGCGTCGAAACCTTCTAATTCCATATCATTCTTCCCTGCTCATTAGGTATATGTTTGGCTTGCATGCTACTTCAACACACACTATGTACTGGACCCCCTTCCAGCAGGCCCTTTAATGGCTCATGATTCTGGCTTTGGGGGGGCAAAGAGTTTTGATTATGCTCGAAGACATATTCAAGAAGGGGTAAGTGCTGACTTGGGTTGCACTATGCTTAGTAAAAAAAAAAAAATGAAATTTTAAATGATGATGGAACTCTTGGCTATGAAAAGCTCAGCTACCTAATAGCTCTCCGCTCTGGTATTCTACCCATTCATCGTGGAGTGACTTTTATGTCATGCCCTATAGCCCGCATTGATTCAGTAGACAATTTGGGTTCTAGCATGATGTACCTGGTGCACTTAAACTCCACCATCGTACTCGGACCACATCCTTATATGTTTGGACAGCTCTTTCATCTACGAGCACCAAGTCCATAGCTATGTTGCTTAGCCATTCATTACATCTTAATAAGTTTATGGCTAAGAAATACCAGGACTGGAGGTCTAAGGTAACAATAAGTGATCTTAGGGCCAACGTTGGTATTCTTCAGAAGAGTGCAGGATATGACCTATCCAAGTCTAAGAAGAACACGAGGGGTCACATTTCAAAGGATGAATCCAATTTTGAGGACCATGATTCTGATGCTAAACAGACCACTGAGCCCACTGATATTCAAATTGCTAATGGAGGAGAAGACACTGTTGAAAATGATAACAGTGACTATGATTCAGAAGCTAACTTTAAATGTCAATAGTGCAAAAAATCCAGGACCATTGCTGCAAATACTTTCGGACTGCTTCTTGGGTATAGCTTTTGTAATGACATCCAAAGTTGCTCAGACATGCCGACTAACCTTGAAGATGTACCTTGTTTCTTTCCTATGCATAATCTTAATTATGAAATTCATCATGCAAGTTTTGTCACCTAACCATTTTCTTTTTTTTTTAGATTGGCAAATTTAACCTAGTACAAGAGCCTACCCCTGTTGTAGATGAACAGTTACTTACGGAGGCTAATCTTACAGCCAAGTTGTCAACCCCTAAGGTTGGTCTCCATGTCAGTAAGGACATAGAAATTGGCATCTCCCAAGGGAGCTAGAGGTTCGGTCTTGAGAAGGCCCAAAATCTTTTCTACATCACCAACCCATAGTGAGCACTTCGTTGAGGGACCAACCTCACTGCAACTGGCAGCGAAAAGATTACCCACTGTTGTTGAGAAAACTACCATCCATGCATTGCGAAAGGAAAATCTATGACCGTAGCTATTTCCGTCACATCCTTCTAACTTGGGCCTGCCTCTCAAAGCATCATTACTTTTGGCATACGGGCTATATGGTCTGCATACTTGTCCTCTTTGAAGAATGCTTCATTTGAAGAGGTATCAAGGGTATACGAGGGTGCTTTCCTGATGTACAAAAGCATCGAACGCCTCAATAGAGATCCAAATCCTCTGAAGAAGCTGGAAGATGTTTTTGTGAGCAGCGTATCTACATACTTAGCACTGAGACAAACGGCTTCGATAATTCACCATCTGGATGACTTAGGGAAAGAGAGGTCTGCTTGCATTGAATGAGTTGACCAAGCACAGTCTAATCTTCTTGTGGTGGAGGGAGAACCAGGTGCCATCAAGGAAAAGCAGAAAGGTGCAACTCAAAAGGTAGCTGGTTAGAAGAGGCGCTCTGTATTACTTGTGAGGAGGAACAACAACTTTGAAGTGATATTGAAGCTAAATCGACATTAGTCACTGCCATCAAGCAACAAGTTACTAAGAAGAAACAAGCTCTCGTTGACCTTGATGCCGTACCCACTTTGTCATTAGAAGACATTGAGAAGCTGAAGGAACATGAGCCGGTTGTCATAGAATTGTAACTCTCACTCAATCCTGAGAATTGGATGAGCACTGTTTGATTAAGTTACTTGGTCTATTGTAGTTGCACTTGGATTATTCATGTTAGTGGGCTCTTGATATTCTTTAATAATAACATCTTTGTCACTTCCTCATCTCTTATTGCATTTTATTCAACTGCACTTAATAATTTTATTTACCAAGCTACCTATATACTCATAGAAATCGTAATTTCTCCATGAGATCAAGTCGTAATATAGTTCAACCAATGATACTTCACTTATTTATTTTCTCATTCACAGTTTATACTCTTACGGGCCAGGAGTGGAGCAAGAAATTTTTATTTATTTATTTAGCTGTTCACAGAGTATACTCTTGCGGGTAAAGAGTAGTACAAAGAGTTTTTTTTTTTTTTTTTAAAAATAAACAGTTTAGGCTCGTGCTTAGGAGTTTACAAAATTTTTTTTTTTAAGGGAAGTAGCAGTTTAGAAATTTGCCATTTTCAGTCCTATTCTAACTCCTTCTGTAACAACTACCTTGTAGGCACCATTCAAGTAGACTTCACGAACAATGTAAGGACCTTCCCATTAGGAGTAATCTTGCTCATGTCCGATGCATCGTAATGATTGGTCTTCTCACGGTGAGCACTTGATCCCCAACCTGAAATGAGCATGGTCGAAGCTTTTTATTGAATGCCCATGATAGGCGTGCTGGATAACACTCCACCTTTTGTTGTGCTTGAAGTCTTTTCTCATCAAGAGACTCCAACTCAGCTAGGTGAAGCTTGTGATTTTCATCCTCACTTAAGCCTTCTTGTATAGCAATGTGGAGTGATGGAATTTGAGCTGCCAAACATAGGACAGCTTCTACGCCATGCACGAGAGCATAGGGGGTTGACTGCGTTGGCATTTGATGTATGGTTCGATAAGCCCAAAGTGCTTCTCCTAGTCTTTCATGCCAATCGTGCTTGGATTTTGCCATCACCGTCTTCAGTAACTTGCACAATGTTTTGTTAAATGCTTCTGCTAGGCCATTTGCAGGTGCATGGTACATTAAAGACTTATGTTGAGCAAATTTGAAGTTCTCATAGATGCTAGTCGTTAGCTTGTTGAAGAATGCTTTGCCACTATCGGTGATGATGTATCGAGGCACACCATATTGATAGATGATGTACGTTCGAATAAAATCGACAACATTCTCCTTCTTGACTTCTTTTAATATGATTGCCTCCGCCCACTAAGAGAAATAATTTGTAGCTACAAGAATGTACAAATGACCAGCTGAAGACTTAGGAGTGAGGGGCCCTATGACATCTAGCCCCCACGCTTCAAAAGGCTAAGATGATACAATTGGATGAAGTGGTTTTGAGGGTTAGTGTATAAAGTTGGCATGAAACTTACATGCATCACATCTTTTTGCATAGTCAATACAGTCATGCACCATGGCAGGCCAATAATAGCCCATTCTTTTGATACGGTCATACAACTTAGGCCCTAACTAATGTGCCCCACATACACCTAAGTGAGCTTCTTCCATTACTTGTTCTTCCTCACCTTCTAATAAACACCTCAACCAGAGGCCCAGCAAGGAGTGTTGATATAGAGTCTCATTGTAGTAGAGAAAACGCGTGCTCTTCTTTAGATTTCCTTCTTATGCCTCACATCACTTAGCAGCTTCCTGTGCTTTAGGTAATCAATCAATGATCAATGCCAATCTTCCATTTTAACCTCATAAAAAGAGACTGCACTTACTTCCTGCACAAACTTGCCTTTTGATGACGTGACTACCCATTTAACGCAAACTGCAATAGTCATATCCTCTTTTGACCCCAGTGCCAAAGTGGCTACAAGATTAGCGAGGGCGTTAGCCATCTACTTGGCACTCCTAGGGATGTGTTGCAACTTTACTGTATCTAGCCTATCCAACATTTGCAGGGTGTGATTGCGATACGAGATCAAGTCCTCTTTCTTGACCCCGTACTCCTTGGGAAGTTGATTAATGACCAATTATGAATCACCGTACACATCTAAGTCTTTAATGCCCGTTTCTATGGCCATTTGTAGGCCTAAGACAAGTGTTTGGTATTCAGCCATGTTGTTAGAGCTCAACTAAGTCAACGTAAATTATTACAGGAGAACATATTTCTCATGGGAGACGAGTACTACTCCTACTACAGCGCCATCTTGTCGCGTTGCACCATCAAAGTACATCTCCCATGGTGAAAGAATGTCTATAACAAACACATCTTCACCTGGCAGATAATCATTTAGCCATTATGAATTGGGTGCTCTGCTAGGAAGTCTGTCGGTGCTTGCCCTTTAACGGCTTTCTGTGGCACGTAGACAAGGCCATATTGCTCTGAGATAACAGGCCACTTTGTCAGTCATCTGCTTAAAATAGGCCTTGACAAGATACACTTAATTGGGTCACTTTAGAGATAACCCGCACTGTATAAGCTTGTATGTAATGCCTCAACTTTTGCATCGCAAACATGAGAGCTAAAAATATCATTTCGATTGGCGAGTAATTTAATTCGGCCCCAATCAAGGTTCGACTCAAGTAATACAGAGCTCTTTCCTTACCATCCTCATTTTCCTGAGCGCATAATACCCCCAATGACCTTTCTTGGGCGGCAATGTAGAGTATTAAAGGCTTGCCAGGAATTAGAGCTCCTAGGACTGGCAGGCTTCACAAATATTTCTTGATGTTTTCAAAGGCATTTTTGCACTATTCATCCCATTCGAAAGGCACCCCTTTTTTCGTGAGGTGACTAAAAGGGTGACAACCTCCTGCCAAATTTGATATGAACCTTCTAATGTAGGCCAAGCACCCTTGCAAACCATGAAGCTCTTTGACATTCTCAGGCTCGGACATCTCTTAGATGGCTTTGACTTTAGCTTGGTTGATTTCAATGCCTTGATGTCGGATGACAAAGCCTAGGAACTTGCTAGAAGTAACACTGAATGTGCACTTAAGAGGATTCATTTTGAGTTGACACCTTTATAATCTCTCGAAGATTTGTCAAAGATCATACAAGTGGTCTGACCTCTTTTTTGACTTGACCACTAGATCATGGATATAGCACTCCATGGTTTTATGTAACATATCCTCAAAGATGGTTTGCATAGCCCTTTGGTATGTAGCCCCTGCATTTTTTAAACTAAAGGGAATCACCTTGTAGCTAAAGATGCCTTTGGGCGTGCGGAAAGCTGTGGCCTCCTGATCTTCTGGCGCCATTTGAATTTGATTGTAGCCCGCTGCGTAATCCATAAAGAACATGGCTTCATGTATGATTGTGGAATCAATCATGAGTTCTATCACAGGCAGTAGAAAATCATCCTTGGACAGGCATCATTGAGATCCTAAAAATTCACCCAAATGCGAAGTTAACCGTTCTTTTTCTTTACTGAAACAATGTTAGCTATCCATGTTGGGTATTTCACCTCACGAATGAATACAGCCTCTTTGAGTTTGTTCACCTCCTTTTCAATTTTGGTATCATCTCAGGGCAAAAACATTGTTGTAGCTATTTTTTAGGTCACCCTTTCTAATGGACAAGCAATGCACAGCAATGTTAGGATCCAACCTAGGCATATCTTGGTAGCTCCATGTAAACACATCTTTATATTCATCCTGAAGATCAAAGTGTTTTTTGTCTTCTTCATATGTGAGCAAAGAGCTAACATATATAGGGCATGGCTCTTTTACAGCTCAAAAGTTTAACGCTTTGAGTTCATCAACAATGGTTTACCCCCTGTCTTTTGGAGTCTCGGGGGTTTCAGCAAGTTTGATTTCAGAGTATGAGTCATTAACTTCTTAGACTGTGACGTGATTAGATAAAGCTTGTTCTTCTTACCTGACTTTCTCGTCTAGCTTAGGATTAGACTTATGATCAGTGAATATTATTGTGATACTATTGTGCCGATCTTCACTCTTACTGAACCATCTTTCTTCACATCTAACGTTGAGCAACATTTTATACGAGAAGGAATAGAACTTTAGACTTCATTTATTTTGCCAAGACGACCAAATACTGAGCCACTCTCCTATGGCCATGATGAGCTTAAGGACCTTGTGTTTGAGTTGATCCTTGTAAAGACTGAGGGTTTGAGTTGGGTGTCACTTTTAATCTCTGGAAAACAGAAGGCTTCGGAGTCTTGCCCTTTCCCACTCTGATGAACGCTGAAGGGCGATGTTGTGAAGTAAAAGATTGCAATTTGTCAAACATAGAAGACTTTTGTTTATTCTTAACATTTTCCTCATCACTTTCAAGAGTCTCTTCTACCATAATGTACTGAACAAGAGACTGCTTATCTTTATGCCGCCCTACGATCCGGACGGGTTGGGATGGTACATAGCTGAGGCTAACTCTTAGAAGTGCCAGGAACCCCCTTGGTCTTGTATTTTCTTTTGTATTTCATTGATGCCATAGGGCTTAGCTTCAACAACATGTCCCAAAGATGCTACTTTTTTGAAATCATAACCAGATTTCTTTAGTAATTTATATGCATTTGGGTCAAATCCCTCGTCGGTGCATACTTTTGGCAAGTCAACCTCTTCTTGAAGCGAGCCCTTAGAAGAAACGACGAAGTCGGAGAGAGGAGCTCTAGTCACTTTGCTTTGACCTGCTTTATGAGCTGGAGGCACACCTTTATCTCAAAGGATATGCCAATTGGTTGCGTTGAATTTACTGATAGGCCTAGTTGTGCTTTTGAGAGGTGTAAATTCACTAAATGGTGATTCATCATCCTCACAGTGGGATCTAGGAATGTACCTCAATACTTGCACTACAGTACTCATTCCGACAATTACTGGCTTAAGGAAGGAAAGCATAGTTACCTGGCTACTTTCTTTCCCATATTGTTACTATTGTTTGAACTTATCATTAGTGCCATCGTTTGATGCTGCATACTTATCTTCACCACTACTCGAACCCCTTTTGCCAGTAAAGGAGATGACATCTGGCATTGCCTCTTTTAAAATTGCCTCTTCCTCGAAGAATCTCGCATCCGCAAAACAGGATTCAGCTTTAGTAAATGGCTTAACATCCCCACTTATTTTCTTTTCCCTATCTTGATAGTACTTAAGGCGTTGGTGTAAAGTTAATGCCATAACTCCATGCTCATGAAGCCATGGTCATCCCAGCAACAATTTGTATGAAGTTTTTGAATCTATCACACGGAAGATAGATGTTATAGACAAACCACCTACTATCAACTCAAGGCGGATCATGCCAATTGTGCGTTGACCTTCCAACTTGAAACCCTATATCATCATTCAACTGTTGGAGAGTTCCTCGAGGCATGATGTTGATTGCCAAACCGTCATGTACTAAGATGCGCTTAATAGGCCCGCAAACGCACGGTGGCGCTGTAGCAAATCACAGTCGATCCCACAGAGACTGGGTTGAACTATTGCGTTATAATACCTCAAGATATGATAAGCGAATCCAAATTCAAATGGTTTCGAATTAACAATTTCTAATACACTAATTCTAAATCAATTTAAGGAAAAATGTATAGGAATTCATATACTTATGAAAGGGAATTGAATCAAAATGATAAACATGTGCTTTTCTCTGATCGGTTAACCTTGAGGAATTGCAATCTATACAGAAATTCGGCCTATTCTTTCGAAATCAACTAAGTTTATCTAAACTAAGCAAATGTCGCTCTTTCAAGCTAATTTGACTCAATCCAAGTTAAAAGTCATCGATTACTTACTAGCACTCCTAACATATAGATCTCTCTTTCAAGAAGAAGTTATGCTAAATCTATTCAAGCAGTCTAACAACCAAATATCGTCCTTTGAATGTTCACTCGATTGTTTCAAGTGTGCAAGTAAATTTTGGCCAAAAATCAACTCCCAACATGATAATCACTTGATAGAATGAAATCAAACCAATCATGAAAATAAGCAGAATTCTTTAGATTAAAACATGATCCAACAATGCTTTCATAAACTACTAAATCCCTAGATAAAAATTAAACTACTCATACATGATAAAAGATGAAACAACTAACCACTCTAAAATGATAAATCTAAAGAGAAAAGAGAAGAGAAGAGAGAAGAGAGAAGAGAGAAGAGATGCCCAGCCACAAATCGCACTTGAACCATCATGCAAACCCGGGATGGAATCCGTATAAAGTCTTCACTTCACCTCTATCTCTCTCTCTCTCTAATCAAGCTAATCCTAATCTACTTGAAGAGAGGAAAGGAGTATAAGATAAGATGATGGGGTGTGTGTGAGGATGAGAGCCCCTCTTTTTAGAGTAAAATTCTAGAAGACGAACAACCACGTGTAATAACGGAATAGTAACGCTAGGAAGTCGAAGGGCTTGCGAGAAAACAAAAAGCCTCGTAGAAAATAGAGACATCACGGACCATAGGACTCACCACGGACCGACCATGGTGTCCACTGCCTTAGCATTCTTCTGTTCTTCTTTCTTCTACGAGCATGGCAACTCAGGGGTATCCATGGAAAGTCAAAAATACGCTCATTTATGGATCAAATCTAGGGTCAAATGGTTGAGAAACCTACAAAATACAGAAAAGAACCATACCGGAGGATACAATGGAAAAAGCAATATAAATCATAACATAAAGCATATAATTTCCCTAAAAATACAACTAAATGACCCTAAAATGATGTAGACTTTAAACACTTATCAAACTTCCCCATGCTTAAACTGTTGCTTGTACTTAAGCAAACACTAGAGAAAACCAACCATGGAAGAGGCAACGTAACAACTTCTTTAAAATAGGCAAACCACAGCATGTCACAAGCAAGAATAACAATCAACTGCAGCCCCCAAGTAGTGCACAAAACATTTCAAAATTAGGAGGAGAAGGTTTTTGAAGAAGTGCATAACCACAAGCTCAACGTTAAACTTGATCACCCCCAAAGAACCACAAAGCATGTCATGCAAGCACATGAAATCGTATAGAGCCAAATAGACCAATAGAACCTCACTTTTGGAAAATGTGAATCACTCCCGCTCATGTGTTTAAAATATAGCATAGGTTCACTCAAGACTCATTTCAACGATGCAATCTACCATAAGCTTGCAAAGACTCTCAAACTCTCTACCACTAGAATGCAATATGCACAAGATAATCAAGAGGACTTTATATCGGTTGTAATGTGGGCTATAAGAGTTAAGGGAAAGGAGCGGACAATTGAATTTGGGCAATGTGGAGTTACTTAGCCAAGTGACTAGGGAGCAACCAACCACCAAAAAACTAATAAGTTCTCCAACACTCTAAACTCCAAAATACAATGAACATATCCCAATCAATTACATAGGAAATCAATTGACAAAGAAGGAACACAAGCTATGTACGTATCCCATGCCAAACACTTAGTTTGTTTTTTCGCTTTTTTTTCCTATGATTTTCTTTTTTTCTCCTCTTTTTTTTTCTTTTTTTTTTTTGCAACATGATTTTTTTATTCTTGTACTTTTTCGTCTTCTACTTTTTTTCCTTTTTTTGTTTTTTTTTTCTTTTTTGGGAAATGAGACCAAAATTGCAATTATTGAAAGGCATAGGATCATTAACTATGAACTCACAACCTAATACATATACTCAACCTAAATAAGAGGGAACTAAAGCAAATGCTCAATGTCATCAATCCCTCAGCAAACCAACATATCAAAGCCACCTTAAAACTCAATTATCCCCAAAACCACGCACTACATAGATGAAGTGATGCTCTATAGACTTGGCTTAAAGGTTAGGAATATGTGTTTGGCCAAGGGCTTATATGAAGGGATCACCCAAAAAAAAAGAAGATATAAGCTCAAAAGGGCTAGCAAATGGGGAAAAAACATGTAATAAAAGGGTAGGCTATTTGGCTATGTGGCTAAAATATTCAAAGAAGGAAATGCCTCTATCATATCATCAAATATGCACAGGCTAATGTGGTTTTGAACAAGAATCTGGGCAAGTTCTAGACATGCAACATGGAAGAGCCACACACATGAAAGAAACATTAGACCAAATATAATGAATTAGTCCAAATAAGGCTCAAATTCTCACGGGATATCTAACAAAGTCACAATAAGCTCATAAAATGACTCCATGTACAAACATTAGTGCTAATGACTCCAAGAGACAAAATAGTTTTCAATCAAAAAAAGGGTCAAAACAAGAAATATTTACAAAACCTTCAAAAATTTGTAGCACCAAAAGGGACTGCACATCAAAAGTTGCTCAAGCTCATGAAAGCTATTATGCCTAACAAACATATCATCAGAGGTTATCTCAAACCAAGCCACACTATATCTACATGCAATCCTATATGCAAACCTAAAATGCAACTAAATGCAACACTAGAATGCAAACAAAACCTAAAACTAATAACCAAAATAAAAAACATAGAAACTTGATATGCCCATAAGCGCAGGGTGGCGTTGTAGCAAATCAAGGTCAATCCCACAGAGATTATGTTGAACTACTAGGTTATAATCCCTCAAGATATGTTGTGCAAATCCAAATTCAAATGGTTTCGAATTAACAATTTCTAATATACTAATTTTAAATCAATTAAGGAAAAATGTCTAGGAATTCATATAGTTATGAAAGGGAATTGAATCAAAATAATAAACATAAGCTTTTCTCTAATCGGTTAATCTCGAGGAATTACAATCTATACAGAAATTCGATCTATTCTTTTGAAATCAATAAAATTTGCCTACACTAAGCAAATGTCACTCTTTCAAGCTAATTTGACTTAATCCAAGTTCAAAGTCTTCGATTACGTGCTAGCCCTCCTAACATATAAATCTCTATTTCGAGACGAAGTTGTGCTAAGTCTACTTAAGCAGTCTAACAACCAAATATTGTCTTTCGAATATTCACTCGATTGTTTCAAGTGTGCACGTAAATTTTGGCCAAAAATCAACTCACAATATGATAATCACTTGATACAACGAAATCAAACCAATTATGAAAATAAGCACAATTCTTTAGATTAAAACATGATCCAAAAAAACTTTCATGAGCTACTAAATCCCTAGACAAAAATTAAACTTCTCACACATGATAAAAGACTGAACAACTAACTACTCTAAAATGATAAATCTAAAGAGAAAAGAGAAGAGAAGAGAGAAGAGATGCTCAGCCAAAAATCACACTTGAACCATCGTGCAAACCCGGGATGGAATCCTTGTAAAATCTTCACTTCACCTCTCTCTCTCTCTCTCTCTCTCTAATCTAAACTAATCCTAATCTACTTGAAGAGCAGAAAGGAGTATAAGATAAGATGATGGGGTGTGTGTGAGGATGAGAGCCCCCCGTTTTATAGTAAAATTCTAGAAGACGAATAGCCATGCGTAACAATGGAATAATAACCGCTAGGAAGTTGAAGAGCTTACGAGAAAACAAAAGCCTCACGGGAAATAGAGACAGCACGGACCGTGGGACTCACCACAGACCGACAGTGGTGTCTACTGCCTTGGCATTCATCTGTTCTTTTTCTTCCATGGGCGTGGCAACTCAGGGGTATCCGTGGAGAGTCAAAAATACACTCATTTATGGGTCAAATCCGAGGTCAAATGGTTCAGAAACCTGCAGAACACAGAAAAGAACCATACCCAAGTATAAAATGGGAAAAGGAGTATAAATTATAACATACCCTAAAAATGCAGCAAAATGACCCAAAAATGATATACACTCTAAGCACTTATCAGCGCTTTACTTTTTGGCCCCGGATATAGCCTGTAACAGACAACGAACAGTTGTTGGGCTTAGACCCAAGCAATACATCATCATCTGTAAATGACACAACCATGTTGCAAGTGGCACATTGAGTTGTGAGCTTTGTGAGTTCCTTGATGTCCTTTACCTTATCAGCATACAACTTCGCATGGCACAAGGCGACCATGATCTGCTCATGCATCTCTTCAGGCAGATGAAAAAGCCATTTCCAAGTCATGCCTACTGTAATGCCCCCAAAATGATAATGATATGATTTACAGAAAACTGCAGCGAAAGACTTAATAATAGAAGGCGCTACCGCCGTCCTGATAAGAACAAGGCTCACTAAAACCATTTAATCTTGCAACTCGTGTTCACAATCTCAAAATCTATTAAATTGAAACACTTTAAGACCAAAGTCCATAATAGTTCAACCATACCATGCACAAACTCACATTCCATACCACACAAGTAACTTGACCCTAAGGTCGGTTCCAATATTCATGTTATGCTGAATCCACTGTGAGCATCTGACGAGTTTTAAAAGGGCTTACTAAATGGAGAAACATGTGATACTTCATCACCTAAAATGGAAAACAAGAAAACCATTCGAAAATATGAGCAAAAGTCAGTACATACATTACTGTATTGTATAGAAACACTGTTGATGGGTACCCGTCTTTGCAATTCATTTAGTTCGTAATAACAATGAAAATGAAAGTAATACGAAACTGAATTGCTCATTATTATCTGGATGTGAACCCCTTGCACTGATATGATCTATACATAGGTATACACTTGCCAATCTTATCAAGAGTGGGCCTGAAGCCGCGCGGGTAAATGATGGGCTGATGCCCTATAGATGATAACTGACGGGGTCACAAGTTAAATGACAAATCACTGTATAAACTGATTCATTGATAAAATCATTAAGAGTTGTAACTTGATAAACATGATCTGCTTTCTAAAGATACAGGCAATGGATGCACCTTGAGTCTTGAAAAATGACATCTGACTTGATACAAGTAAGCTGTTTCATAAATGTCATCTGACTTGATAAATATGTTCTGACTTGATGACACTTATGCATAACGGAGAACGATAACTAGGTCTCAACTCTGTTTCATAAATGTCATTGTAAGTATGTGTAGTCAGTAAATGATCCGTACTCGCATAATTGAGTAAGTAAAAGTATGTGTAACAGAAATTGAGTATTTAAATGGTATACATAACTTGTGTATTTCAATAACTTCAGAACTGAATTGATGAAAGTAATTAAATTTGATATGCAAATGAAAGTAAAATAGTCCACAATGAGATAAATGAGATTACAACGAAAAAGGCCTTGATGGTGATAGTTAAAAGAGTGGTTAATTGGAATTTGGTGATTTTTAGAGGCATTTTGAATAAATGTGTAAAGAGCATACACTCATTTCGATCAGGCACTCATTTTGATCATTTTGGTGATTGACTGAGATTGATCATGCACTCATTTTGTGTATTTTGGGCCAAGCACAGTCATTTAGGGGGACACGAATATTCATGGACTTTCATGGAGCTTTTAGCCTAATTAATGAGAAATAAGAAGATAAATATACAAATTGGGAGTTTGTTTATGAGCTGTGAATCATTTATGGATTTTACAAAGAAAATACAAATCTTAGTGAGCTTAATAGCTTCTATTGAGTTCAATGACTCATTTGGGGTGGAATTCTTGATCGAATGGATTTATGAATGAAATATGAGAAGTGGGGAGAGTTGTGACTCAGAAACCATATTTATCAGACCAAGTTATTACAGTTTATGCTAATTTGAAGCAAGATATATCTCTCTTTGCCTCAAACCTTTATTACTTACTCACTTTAGCACAATGTACTTGCTGTTATCTTGAAACAAGTTATACATCAGCAAGCCTTAAACCTGTATCAGTAACCCATTTCAGAAAAGGCCAGAACCATTCTTTCAATTATCACCATCAAGGCCTTTTTCTTTGTAATCTCATTTATCTCATTGTGGACTATTTTACTTTCATTTACATATCAAATTTAATTACTTTCATCAATTCAATTTTGAAGTTATATTGAAATACACAAGTTATGTATACCATTTAATTACTCAATTTCTGTTACACATACTTTTACTTACTCAATTATGCGAGTACAGATCATTTACTAACTACACATACTTACAATGACATTTATGAAACAGAGTTGAGGCCTAATTATCGTTCCCCGTTATGCATACGTGTTATCAAGTCAGAAGATATTTATCAAGTCAGATGATATTTATGAAACAGCTGACTTGCATCAAGTTAGATGTCATTTTTAAAGACTCAAGGTACGTCCATTGCCTGTATCTTCAGAAAGCAGATCATGTTTATCAAGCTACAACTCTCAATGAGTTTATCAATGAATTAGTTTATACAGTGATTTGCCATTTAACTTATGACCCCGTCAGTTATCACCTATACGGCATCAGCCCATCATTTACCCGCGCGGCTTGAGGCCAACTCTTGATCGGATTGGCAAGTGTATACCTATGCATAGATCATGTTAGTGCAAGGGGTTCACATCCAGATAATACTAAGCAATTCAGTTTCATATTACTTTCATTTTCATTGTTATTGCGAACTAAATGAATTGTAAAGACGGGTACCCATCAATAGTGTTTCTATACAATACAGGAATGTATGTACTGACTTTTGCTCATATTTTCGAATGGTTTTCTTGTTTTCCATTTTAGGTGATGAAGTATCACATGTTTCTCCATTTAGTAAGCCCTTTTGGAACTCGTCAGATGCTCACAGTGGATTCAGCATAGCATGAATATTGGAGCCGACCTTAGGGTCAAGTTACTTGTGTGGTATGGAATGTGAGTTAGTACATGGTATGGTTGAACTATTATGGACTTTGGTCTTGAAGTGTTTCAGTTTAATAGATTTTGTGATTGTGAACACGAGTTGCAAGATTAAATGGTTTCAGTGAGCCTTGTCCTTATCAGGACGACGGTAGCGCCTTCTGTTATCAAGTCTTTCGCTGCAGTTTTCTGTAAATCATATCATTATCATTTTGGGAGCGTTACACCTGTCGGCAATGCTTCTAGGATACTAAGGACTTTTTCATTTGTATTTGAAGGGGAGACTTTCAAAAAATCTATTTGTTCATCTTCCTCATCATCCTCGTCCTGGAGCTCAGAGCATGATCGAGACCATGTTGGCTGTGACCTTCTTAAAGAAATCTCTTGGAAAGAATTTTTCCAATGTGACAGGGACAAGTGGTCCCTATTCAAGGAGATCAACAGGTTGCACTTCTTGTTTCTTAGCAACATTATACCTCTTCTTCCCCTTAGAGCGTCGACAGCTTGTCCTTTTGGCTTGCCTCTTTCTTCGACGGAGCAGGGGTGGTCAGACATGTCTTTACTTTCTGGGCCTCCGTCTAGTAACAAGAGTCCATCCTTCGTCATCCTTATCAAGGATGCCTAGCATAGGATCGACCCCCACAGCTATTGTGGGAACCGTCAATGATAGCACCACTGGTTCCAAGGTTCCAAATTCTATAGTAACTAACTCATCTCTGAGGGAGTGAGCTAAGTCAGGCTCCCCCATGAAAAGTTGTTAGGGAGATATTTGTTGTCGTGGGCATGGACAAAGTTCACACTAAACTGTCATGTGGTTAGCTTCATCTACCTTATCTAAGTCTATGATAATTATTCCATCCTTAGCCAACGGCATAATACGCTCCTTGAGCGTAATGCACTTTTCAAGAGGGTGACTAACGACCCTGTGATACCTACAATACTTCGGGTCATTAGCCTTTCCTGCTTCTTCGGGGCGTTTTGATGGAGGTAAGTTGACAACACCCTTTTTTAGTAAATCGTCCAACATTCCGTACAAATCTGAGTTAGGGAACGGGTGCTTCTTTTCTTAAAGCTCATTTAACGTGGGACGCTTCTTTCCAACATCTCTTGTTGATGAACGCTGGATTTCCTCTACTCTTGGTTTTCCTGAAATTCGGACCGTTTCACCTATCGAAACTGAAATGGATTCTTTGGTCAGGCTCTTAAAGGACTTAGAACTTTTCTTAAAGTCACCCTTATCTTTCCTCACTTTAGAAGTAAGAGAAGCTTTAGCACGACAATTTGCTGTTGTCATCTCAATGTCGTGCGTCTTAGTAGTCAGCTTTTGAAAAGTTCTTGGCTTGCTCATTTGCAAGATGTAAAGTAAGTCCCACTCCATACCTTGAGCACACATTTCCACAGCAAAAGCCTTAAATAAACGATCCTTACACTCGAAGCTGAGTCCGTGCCAACGGTTGATGTTGTTAAGAATAGGCTCATCCTTCCACTGCTTAGTATTGTTAACTCAGTCATACTAACAGTGCGCTGGGTACTGTAAAACCTATTGAGAAAGTCTTACTCTATCTGCTCCTAACTGCCTACAGACTCAGGCAGTAGGTCATTGTACCAGTTAAACGTGATACCTTTTAGGGTCCGGACAAACTGTTTCACCAATAAGTCACCACAGTGCCGGTATTGTTGCACGTCTCGATGAAGTGTGTAACGTGTTAATTTGGGTTACCTCTCCTATCGAATTGGTTGAATTTAGGAGGCTGGTAACCATAAGGCATACAAAGAGCATCAATTCTCTTCGTGTAGGATTTAGTGTGGAGGTGACTCTTCTATGAACTGACCCTAAGCTAAGATTTGACAGCATTCAATCAGTTCTTGGATTTGTTCAGCAGCCATTGAACTTAAAGAGGACTCATTCTGCGGCTTCCACCCTTCTTCGACCCGTCGTCGTCCTCAGAAGCTTTGCTTCTATTAGACCCCTTTTCGTCTTCACTGCTTCTTGTGCTTTGTTAGATTATGCACGTGGCCCTTTTTCTAGTTTCTTCATCAACTTAGCAATATGCTCTTCTTGGCCCTTGATGCACACGTCTTTCTCTGCACTCTCTTTTAGAGAGTCTTTCCAATGTCGCCTTCATGTTGGCTAACTCTTCTTCAAAGTTAACAGCTTCTATTATCATAGCAGGCATGATGATAGTACGGGCCGATGATGGTGCAGAGGAATCGCTACTGTAGTAATCTTCCACTTCAAAGAATAAAGATTGTGGAATCCTCTTCAACTCTGAAACAGATTTTCCTTTAAAGGGGTCAACAGATAGAATTGTATAGACTCCGTCAACATATTGGAGTCGGTATCGTTGTATGATTATGAGGATACAACCCCAGCGGTGGTTTTTGCGATGGTAGTTGTTATAGCCTTCACCATGCTTCTTGTTACCAATCCACTGCATTGATTACTAGAGATTGCGTCAAAGTTGGTAGATGCAAAGATCCAGTCTTTTTCTTCAAAGTTACAGAGACAGCACTTCTTGTGGCCATATCTTCCTTGCTGAAAGGTGATTCAAAGTTTAGGTTTTAAGAGAAGGAGATGAGAGGTGGGGAGGTCTCACCGAGCATGCCACAAATTTGTAACAAAAAATTTTAAGTCTAAATCAAATAAAGACAAGAAATATGGAACAAACTTAATTTTGTATTTATAATCAAAGTGTGAAACCCCCAAAAAGTTATTTTATTTATTCAGTATTATTTTTTAATTTATAATTGTTTTGAATCTGACTGACTTAGAATGCTTGAGCCCGTAGGGGTTTAATTCCTAGAAAATTTAGCGGTATAGTATCGATGTTAGTTAAGCAGTCCAAGCTAAAGGAACATTATTCTCTCAATTTTTTATTTCTAAAAAATCCAGAAATTTCTAGAAAATAAATAAATAAAAGAAGAGCAAGGGGGAAAACCCGTAGCATTTAAACTTTCTCTTCCCCTCACTTGCCTCACAAGAAAACTAGCCCACACTCTCTCTCTTCCTCTTCCCTTCTCCTCTCTCACGGTATCCCCCGGCCCCCCCCAGTCGGTTGTGTGCTGCCCTACCTGCTGCCAGCCACCCCAAGCCATCGGCCGCCGTCCCTCTTATTCTCTCTTTCTCCCTTGGTAAGTTATGAAGATTAATGCAAACCCTAGCCAAGCATACTAATTTTCTATTGAAATTTCTTCACAAAATCTCTATGTTTTGGCATTGAATCTAATTGTTTTTCTATTTTATAAACTTTAGAGTGGAGCATTCAGTTGGAGGGTAACACCCTAAAGTCCCCTCTTTCTCTCTACTATTCTATGGCTTGCATTGTTTTGATGATTAAGAGTAGTAGGATTATGGGTGAAAACAATGTATGCATGTTTAGGAAAGGGTTCAAGTCAGGATGGAATGAACCCGAGTTTAAAAGTTATGATATAACCACTGTTCGTTACACCCAGAACGTATTCTAACTTCACCAATTTACTAGTAATTATTGGACTCTTCAAAAATTATAAAAAAAACCTAGGTGATGGTAGATCTATGTGTCCTCTGATTGGGAAAACTTGAATTTTGTAAATCGAAGCTAAAACCACTGAGTTATGGCCATTGTACGGCAAATGCGCAATCCTAATAGTCACTATGTCAGTTTAGGGTTTTGATTAACTTCAAGTTAGTAAGACCCAGAATCTACTAAGGGCCATAAAAGAAAAGTTACAGTTTAAAAATTGGTCTTTCCAGAATGAGCTAGATCTTAAAAATCTAGCCCTAGGAGTGAAAGTTTTGGGCACGAGAAGTTTTTCTTGTAATCTATTGGTAATCTGAAAGTGCACAGCAGTCACAAGCATGTTGGAAAATAATCTAAAAGTATCCTAAAAATATAATTGAGGGCCTAAATTGATAGTTAGGTATAAAAGGAGGCCTAGAGAAATTATTGGGCGATATTTTAACATGCAGGAAGTCAGGTTAAGGATTTAATTCTTACAGAAACTATTTTGGGAAATTGTATAGGCCCAAAGTAGCATTCCGAGCTCAAGCTTAGGTGACATGTTCTAACTAGCAATGATCATGCCCTAACTCCCCCAAATATCCTTTAAAAATATGTCTTGTGAGTGAACTGTGAAAATTTATTTGAATTAACATTTGGCGGAATTTCCTAGATAAATGGGTGATGGGGCTCTTGAGTTTTATTGACGTTGTTGTGAAGATTGGAAATTTACATGTGTTATCTTCGATGTTTTATTGTGAAAGTATTAGTGACATGCTTTTGGACCATGGCGGGCTGGGATAGGCTATGTCTTAATTAAATACCGACCCTATTTATAAGGGTAAGAACTAAGCCAATAATTAGGCAAGACCAGGGAGTTTTACTCCTGCTTATCTGAAGGCAATTAGCCTTCCCCGAGTAAAGTGCATGCATGTTTAGCAGCTACGTGCCGCCTTATGGGTGGATGCGGGCCAGGTTAGTGATAACCATCCAAATTGCCGGTAGCCCATGATATGGTTAAGCGGCTGCATTAAAACCAAATGCAAGCAATGAGACCTGTTGAGGTCGCTCGCCCCTTCTATCCTTAAAACTAAATGAGTGTGACTAAGATGGGTGTATAAATGATGCTGAGACTAGTAAAGTGTCTTTCATGATATAGTGGAACTGTCTATATCTTTCCCACCCCCAAAATGGTTTGAAATGAAGTTGTGTGCGTGTTTTGACAGTTAGGGGTGGTCGCTACTGAGTTTATTTCATCCTTTTAAAATGTTTTGTTTTCAGGTAAAGTTCATAAGCATGGGGAAGGACTTCAGTTTAGAGCAAGGAAGTGGCACCTAAGAATCTTACTCACGATGAATAGGGCTTAGATTGGTTATGTCTTAAGATAAATGTTGTTTAAATAGGGACAATTTTAATATTTTATAAATAAGATTTCAGATTATGTTTTGAATTTGGTATTAAGTTACTCATTAGAGGTTTTATATGATCCTTAGCCTTGTATTTCTGAACAGGGAATATAGCGGTAACACCCCTTAGGCTTCTCTACTGTCATGTAGGTTAGTATTAGTAAATAAAAAGGAATTAGAATTTTCGAGGTGTTACACAAAGAATCGGTACAATCTCTGTCTATTTGCTAGAAAAGAACAAATGTAAGTCCTCTTATTCGATCTCTTGTTACAACTTATTGGAGGCCTAGAATAGCTTGAATCTCGACCAAGTACATGATTCGATCTCTAGAGTAAATGACATGTTTTGATGTGCTTATTGTCTACTACCAGAGAGCCTTCTCCAAGATAATTTTTTTTTCTTCTTCCGCCGAAGGTGGGAGGGTACAACTATATTCATAGGGGGGAGCACCTCCCTTTTTGGATTAATATTTTTCTTGGATTGATGAATAGGCTTTAAATTTTGGTGCTAACTTGGAAGTGTACTTGAGCCTACTGAGTAGGAGGCTTGGTAATCTTACTGGCCCATTAACTTGAGATTTTAGGGGGCTGTTGACTTGGGACCTAATTAGGCCGCTGAGTTGGTAGTCGTTTGGCCCCAAATAATTAAATTAATTAATTGGACTAATCAGCATTAATTAACTTTATTCCCTGACATGGCACATATTTATTTTTTTGTAGGGCCTCTAATTGTTACTCAAGCTCACTTATTACTACTTCTATAAGTTCATCTCCTAAACTTGCTGAATTGTTACAAATATTTATGTTCTTTCATGCTTCTTATTTCATCCTTCTCTTCTTTGTAGGATTATTGATGTGCTATGTTTCCCTTATGAGCTTTTTTCCTTTGTTAACTTTTCTTTTGAAGACTTACTGCTCATGTTTTTGTTCTTTTCAGGGCTTTCTTTTGGTGTGGATCCTTTTTCCTGCTCCTTTACATTTAGAGACATGCTTTGTGTTGCTCTTGCAGTAGGATTCTTCCCATGCTATAGAGTCTCTACCTCATTCGTACTGCTATAATATTAAGCTACTTTGCTTGCTCCTTCATCTGTAATTGTACATGGTACATTATATCAATAAATAAGATGGATTTACAGTACTGCTTACTGGATATAACACATAGCTTACCAGAACACACTGTGTAACTCAATAAATGTGCAATAGGTAACCTAATGTGGTTCTCACTAAATATGGATGATACCTCACTGTACTTTTTAGTCAGTAAAATTAATTCCTGCTCACTAAAAGTGCAATTTGGCTCACTAAACATACCAATGTCTACTATAAATAAGTTCTCTTTGTTAGTTAGCACATCTACCTGTTCAGTTCTTAACCAGACAAAGTTTTGACCCTCATTATTGGATTTTAGCTCCCAAATAATCTTTAAATTAGTTAATTAATTAGATTTTGTGTTTTGTAGGGTTAAATAAGAGAGAAACCAAATTGGAAGGCAAGCCTAACCCATTTGGAAGGAAAAGTCCAGGGGCGTGCCACATATCAGGAGTCGTGCCATATGATCAACAAGGGCGTGCCACAAGCATAATAGCAAAAATCCTAGACAGAGATTTGGCAGAGGTGCCCCGTGCCAAGGGGCATGACCGTGCAAAACCTTGTAATTTGTTTTAGTTTAATTACTCGATGATGTAAGGGTAAAAGGCAATTTTTGACTTTTTTTTAGGTCATCTTCATTTTTAGCAGCTTTCTCACTGCAGCTCTCGCCTTGTTAAACTTTCTCTCTCCTTCATTAATGAATATCAAAAAGTTGAAGCTTTAGATAAATTTCATGGCAAGTTTCTTGTTCTCTCTATTTATTATTGTTTACTCTTACTTTCTCTCTCCTAAATTTCTTCAAAGGCTTTACTTTTGAGCAATATCAACCCTTCTCAAACATGGGTTTGATGTGTTGGGGGTTGTGGGAAGATTTGGGTTTTCATCTTAACGGATTGGAAACATAAATCTATCTCTCAAAACTCAATCATCTCTCTAGTTTATTTTCCCCTTTTCTTCTGCATTTACTGATCCACACAACTAAGGTAGCTTGAGATAGTGCAAACTTGAGGTTTTATGGGTAAAGAAATCAATGAAGGCTTGATGATGATGCTATCGCTTGATCTTAATCAAGAATGATTGTGAACTCGTTGATAACTTCTCTCCCTTATCTTTTTATTGCATTTGTTAAGTTTAGGCATAGTTTAGTTTAGAAATTATAGTTTCTTGGGGTGATCTTTGAGGATTGTTGGCTGTGTTGATTGGCCAAGTCGAGCCAAGGGCCGTATCCAACCCGATCCCCTATTTTCTTTGTGCTATGTGTTGTTTTGGTGCTAGTGATCATTAGTTAGATTTGGGCAGTGTTTATTTGCTTTGGAAAGTCATTTCAGAAGTTTATTAGGTTTGTAAGCTAGGTTTGTTTAATTAAGTAAAAGAAACCGAAATCGCTCATACAGTTAAGTCGATCTTAAGTTAATCCCCATTCATCTCAGACGACAACTTGTACCCCTTACTCACCCTCAAAAAATATTACCAACAAAATGGCACCATTGCAGGGGACAATGGCATTCGATTTGTTTTTGAATTAGACTTAATTGTTGTACATAGTTTTTGATTTTGACCATTTTAAAAAAAATTGGAAAAAGAAAAAAATCATAAGGAAAATGAGAATGCATGAGTGCTTGGACTCGATCGCCTAGTTGTAGGGGACTGATTCATGTTGAACGACCTCCCCATACTTAGACAATCTCAACCATAGCACTAGTACCAGAAGAGATGGCGGAGGAACAAGCCTAACAGCCTCCCCATCCTCCCCCTCTGGCTCCAAGGAGCCTGAATCAAATCTTCCACCTACCGAGATCAATAATCCCTCTTGCTTTCAAATACCACAGTTCGGTAGGGATATCCAATTCTTCTTCAGCCCTCAATACACGACCATGCTTCCCAAATTCAGCAGGGATGGTGATGCTTACCTATTCCTAAGTGAATTTGCGGAAGTATGCTCGATGATGCAATTCCCTAATATGCCACAAGACATTGTTAGGTTGTGCTTCATTCCTTTCGCTATAAAAGATTCGATAAAGAAATAAATGCATAGCCTTTTAACAAACTCAGTCTCCTCATAGGATGGGTTTGTGAGGGTTTGCTTGAGGAAATATTTCCCAAATGGTGAAATAGTGAAACTACGGAATTAGATTAACCACTTTGTTCAACTTGAGAATGAGTCCTTTTGGAAGTGTTTTGAACAGTTTTGACACTTGCTTACTCAATATCCACACCATGGTTTAGAAATGTGGCATTTGGGCGAAATTATTTATAAGGGTCTTCACCAAGCCACTAGGACCATGGTGGAGTCTATGTGTTAAGGAGGATCTTTGAGCAAGAGTGAGACCGAAGCTTAGGATTTCCTAGAGGAGTTAGCCGAAAAGACCTTACAATGGGAAACCACTAGGGATGAGAGTCTAGGTCCTACAATTAATAGCCAGAAGGGAGGAGTTCATGCGGTGGCAGATACTACATACATTTATACTAGATTTGTCGCACTTGACAACATGTTAAAGGGTTTTGTGTTGTCCCAAACCTCAACCAACTTTCTTCCACCCCAAATGGTCACATGCTCTCAATGTCAATCTACTGATCACTCCCTAAGTGCGTGTCCCTTGTTTGCTCAACAGTTGCTATTAGCCAAGAGCAAGGTCATGTGAATGTGGCCTTCCAAAGGCCAAAATTTGATCCTTACTCCTCTACTTACAATCCTCTTGGGCTAAGCACCCCAACTTTTATGGACTAGATCTATTGCCTTCATGCCCCCCAATTAAGGTGGGGGTTCTCAAGGGAACTCCTCATATTTGGCTTATCAAAAGCCACCCTTCCAAGGGGCATACAATGCTCCTAGGGGCTCTCATCTTCCTCAACCACATGTGGCTCAATCATATACCCCTCCTGGTTATAATGAGCTAGATAAACTTAATAAGAAAATCAATGACATAGAGAGGATAATTAGAGAACTTAAGGAGTCAAATGAGATAATGATAAAGACAATGAATGAGCAATTTGCTCAATTAGTAATGTCTCATAAGGAGAAAGGGGTTTTTCCTAATCAACCCAAGGTGAACCCAAGAGGAGGCTCTTCCTCTTCTTTGACCCTAATATTGTTGGAAAAGTTAATGCCGTAATTTCTTTACGATCAGGTAATAAGGTTGACAACCATGTGGGTGAGCAAGATGTGAATGATTCCCCTTCCCCGTCATCTTCTCTCCCTTCCCCTCAAGGTGATGATGTGTTTCCCTGCCTAATGATCCAAATCCCATCCAAGGATGTAGATGGACCTAAGGAGAATGAGTCAATTCATGATTCCGCCTCTTCCAAGGATTCTCCTACTGCTTCTACTTGTACTGCTAAGCCCCCACTTCCTTTCCCTAACTAGTTAAAAGAGAAAAAGGTGCAATCTCATGTTGATAAGATTATGGAGACTTTCTCCCAAGTCAAAGTCAATATTCCCTTGCTTGATGTGATGCAACAAATGCCCCCCTATGCTTACTTCCTTTAGACTTGTGCACCACTAAGAGAGCCACTAATATTCCCAAGAGATCCACTAATGTAAGGACTCGGAGTGCCCTACAATCTTAATTATGATTGGTCATTGCAACATTCATCGAGCCCTTCTTGACTTAGGAACTATTGTTAACCTCCTACCCTTCACAGTGTATGAGAGGTTGGGTTTAGGGGAGCTTAACCCTACAAAAATGGTCCTTTAGTTGGCCGACCGTTCCACTAGGCTTCCTAGAGGACAGTTGAAGATGTGTTGATTAAAATGAGAGAATTTATATTTCCAACGGATTTTATAGTTCTAAAGACTGAGGGTATGATAAGTACTGAAAATGAGATACCTGCCATCCTTGGTCGACAATTCCTACCTACCTTAAATACTCTTATAAATTATGGGGATGGCAAATTGAAATTGACATTTGGAAATATGACCATAGAATTGAATGTATTTAATGTTCAAAAGTAACCGATGGGTTTTGATGATGTTGACCACCAATCCCTTAATTGGGTTGGTGACCTTGCATTGGGGGAAGTAGAGGTTGATTAGAGAGAAGAGTTAACGTCATATGTGTATGAGTCATTTTGCTTAGACTACGAACCCGAATATGATGCATTTGCATTTGAGAATCAATGTGACGACTCATTATATGTATCCAGTCTTGCATCCCTCTCTTCTACTTCCCACCCATCTCATAAGGCACCTCCTAGTATACCTTCATCTTTCTCTCTTGACTTGAAACTCTTCCCAACATGCTTAAATTTGCATTCTTGGGTCTGAATGAGACTTTTCCTGTGATACTTCATAAAGATTTGCATGCAGGCTAAGAAATTCAAGTACTGGACTTGTTAAGGGAAAACAAAGAAGCATTAGTGTGGACCTTAGGAGACATTCGTGGCATTAGTCCTACCATAGTACAACATCGCATATACCTTGAGGACAATGCAAAACCTTATCGAAATCGACAAAGAAGATTGAACCCTACCCTTCTAGAAGTGGTAAAAAAATAAATCCTTAAGTGGTTAGATCATGATATTATTTACCCCATCTCGGACAGTGAAGGGGTGAGCCCCGTACAAGTCGTTCCTAAAAAGATCGGTATAACTGTGGTCAATAACGACAAGGGTGAGCTTATTCCCATAAGAATCCAATCTGGGTGGAGGGTATGCATTAATTATGAAAAGTTGAACTTCGCCACAAGGAAGGATCACTTTCCCTTGCGTTCTTAGACCTAATATTGGAGAGGTTAGCCGGATGGGCCTTCTATTGCTTACTTGATGGGTATTCTGGCTATACCCAAATCCCAATTACCCCCGAAGACCAAGAAAAGACCACATTTACATGCCCTTTTGGCACTTATGCCTTTAGGAAGATGCCTTTTGATCTTTACAATGCCCCGACCACTTTCTAAAGATGTATGATCTTGATATTTTCCGATTTAGATGAGCAACGCCTTGAGATTTTCATGGATGACCTCTCCGTGCATAGAGACTCTTTTGAGTTTGCTTAGCTAACTTGGGAAAAGTGTTAAGGATGTGTCGGGACAAAAACTTGACTCCTAATTGGAAAAAACGTCATTTCATGGTCAAGAAGGGGATTGTCTTGAGCCATATTATCTCTAGTGAGACATAGATGTTGACAAAGCGAAAGTAGATTTGATTGTAAACCTCCCCCTCCCTACTTGTGTAAAGGATGTACAATCCTTTCTTGGGCATGTCGACTTTTACGAGAGATTCATCGAGGGCTTTAGCAAGATTACTAAGCCCTTATCTTCCCTCCTAGCTAAGGAGACACCCTTTCACTTCTCCAAGGAGTGTGAAGTGACATTTACAAAGCTTAAGGGGGCACACACTACTACACCTCTCTTGTATCTTCTCATCTAGGGAGAATCTTTTGAACTCATGTATAATACATTAGACTATGCAGTCGGGATAGTTCTAAGACAAAGAATTGATAAGGAGCCCCATGTAATTTACTATGTGAGTCATACCTTGAATAAGGCGCAAGTGAATTACACCGTGACTGAAAAAGAATTCTTGGCTTTAGTTTTGGATTTGAAAAGTTTAGACTGTACCTCATAGGGTCTCATGTGATTGTTTTGACTGACCATGCCACCTTGAAACACCTTATGGAAAAGAAATATGCAATGCCTCGGCTAATTAGGTGGATTATGCTTCTATAAGAATTTGATTGTGAGATCAAAGATAGCAAGGGTTCCGAAAACCCGGTAGCAGATCATCTATCTAGACTAGTAACTAATGATACAAGTGAACCCCCAATCTCTAATTGTTTTCTAGATAAGCAATTGTTTAGGGCTCAAGTGGAGCCATAGTTTGCTGACATAGTGAACTATCTAATGACTGGGGAAATGCCTGGCGGTTGGACAAGGATGATAGGGATCGTTTTCTTTTTATGGTCTAATTCTTTAGATGGGATGACCCTTACTTGTTTAAATATTTTCCAGACCAAATCATTAGAAGATGTGTCCCTGATGAGCACTTTCAGAGTGTCCTCTCCTTTTACCACAATCAATCTTATGGAGGACACTTCAATGGGAAAAAGACTACTGTAAAGGTTCTTCAAAACGAGTTCTATTGGCCTACCTTATTTAGAGATGCCCATGAGTATTGCAAATGATGCTTACGTTTTCAACGAATGGGCAAGATAATAGGAAAGACATGATACCACTCACCCACATCATTGTTGTGGTCATATTTGATGTATGGGGTACTGATTTTATAGGTCCATCCCCGAATTCATTTGGGAATGAGTATATTCTCTTGTGTATTGCTTATGTGTCAAAATGGGTAGATGCCATTCCCACAATAACGAATGAGTCCAAGGTGGTCGTGAGATTTGTGTGAGAAAACATTTTTGCTAGGTATGGGATGCCTAAGGCCATCATCAGTGATCAAGGGACCCAATTTGACAATAGGTCCTTTGATGCACTTCTCAAGAGGTACTTAATCCTCCATCGCATGGCAATCCCATACCATCCACAAACTAACGGTCAAGTAGACGCTTCGAATGGTCGAGTCAAGCAAATTTTGAAAAGACCGTAAATAGGAATAGTGATGTGGATTTTATGTTCTAGTTTTAAAACCCTTTTTACTTGCAAGTACATAAGGTTAATTGTAGACAAGCGAGTATAGAGGTGTCGATCCCACGAGGAACAATAGTGATTTTAGACTTGGCCTTTCAGATTATAAAGAATAATTCAATTTATAAGTTCAATTATCAAAATGGATTAAGGAGCAAAATAAGCGCAAACAAGTCAAGAGATTAGAGAGAAATCAATAGAAGAAAAAAAAAATCTAGGACTTTGGATTTCACCTCTGATGCCAATATTGATTTACTAATTCAAATGGGGATTCAATTTGTCTCTTGTTCAACCTAAGCTACAAGCATTAGGTCATAAATTTAAAAAAATGATTATAATTATAAAGTGATATAATTTATCTAGTGGTTTAGCATGAATTATTTTTTTTAGACATAACTCATCTAATTTCTAGCATAAATTATTCAATTTAAACAATTATAATTTTAAGCCCAATTTACATAATCATCATATTAGCCTACAAAGTCTAGTATTCATTTGAGATAGCAAATTAAACTAGTGCCATCAACATGATTAAACATTAGTGTTAAGATGCATAAGTAGATGATGATCAAATATAAACTCAAGATTATGCAAAAGAGACAAAAATAACCCCATAAGAAATTAGCAAAAGAATATTATTACCAAAGATCCATCCTAATCCTAGAATGAGTAGTTTAGCTGGCCATAGTTAGTGAAAATACCATTGGAATTGGTATATTTCACTTCCTATGTTCAAACCTTATACTCAATTACAAAAAATTATAAAACTTAGTGTAAACTCTCAAATTTGACTCACAAATGAGATGAGAAGAGAAGAGAAAAATAGCTAACAAAGCTTATTTTTCTGCTTAAACCCTCAACCCAAATAATCTTGTCTTACAAAGATTCTCTCTAGAAAAATGAAAGATGGAAAAATAAGAAGATGCTTGAGCAAGAAAGTGGATGAATGTATATGTGTGTGGATGGATATGAGTCTCCTTTTATAGTGAAAAATCCACACCTTAGGATACCCCCAAAATTAATGGAAATTAATTCCAATTAATTTGGGAGGTTACATGCATGGTCATGACTAGTCATAAGTATAGAATTAATCAAAAATTAACTAGCTTTGACTAGGTCACTTGGGGGTTACTCACAAAAATCAAGTCTTGGTTGCTTTATAGTGCTGGGCTGCTGATGAGGTGTTTGGGCTGCGAAGCTCAGCCCATTCAAGGGAAGTGAGAAGAGAGGAAAGGATTGGGACGGGCCGAGAAGCAAGCCCAGCCTGGGCGAGGAGATAGGCGTTGGGCCGCGTAGCAGGGAAAGGAGAAAAATAGAGAGAGGAGGCTGGGTTTGGGGCAGATGGACCACGCCTCACAGGCCCAGGAAGAGAGATGAGTGAGGAGAGGAAGAGCTAGACTGGCTGGGTTTGGGAGCCGAGCTGGGCCGCTGGCTGGACTTCGGTCGGGCTTCGGCTGAACAGGGCCCACACGGGCTGACCTTGCTGATTCCTTCTCTCTCTTTTTTTTTTCTTTTTTCCTTTCTCTTGGGCTTAAGCTTGGACTTCAGGCCTTGCACATGTTAGAGTTTTGAGTAGAATTAATCAATTCCACCCAAATTCTTCTATATTTATTTTACTTGAAAATCACATAAATTATGCATTATTTACTCATAAAATATATTTCAAAGACTTAAAAGTTGGTGAAATGAAGGAGAAAATTATATATAAAATATGAATTATCAACTCTCCCACACCAAACCTTTGCTAGTCCTCGAGCAAAGAATAACAACAATGCATATGTTCATTCAAACCATCAAGAAGGATAAGAATAGGATTAGGAAAGAAAATCAAGTGACCCAATCATGAATGCCCACTCTAAATCACATATATCAATTCACTACCATTCCACAACTCATTATCAAAAATTTCCAATTTCAACTAAGTCAATAGGTCAAGATTCAAGCAAATTAAGTACACAATGAAACCATGTAGCAAATCGCAAGTATAAAATTTCACCCCACATAACAAAAATCACAAGAGCATTTTTCAAAATCGAGTCCCCAATGCCAAATCAATTGATGTTTTTCCTCTCTTTTTGAGACTTTGAGCTTTTTATTTTCAGAAGTTACTTGATTTCATGTGCTTTCTTGAGTGGATAAAGATATGAATAAAGATAACACTCAGATAAGCACTTAGTACATATTCAAGCAATTAAAGATATGGATATAGATAGGACCTGAACATTGGTACTGAAATTAGAACTCAAGTAATTTCACTTATTCGATTTTCTTTTTTTTTAATTGAAAAGTCAATGGGAAACTCAATGCTTATCGAATACTCATCACGACATTGTAAAAGGGGTTACATCTCATACTCAAAATCGACTACATAGTGACATTAACACAGCAAAAATTTTGGCCTTCAACTAGTCAAAGCTAGAAATAATCTCTAATGAGCATGGGTCACATGAATCAAATCCACATAATAGGAAGAAAACATACATAAGTTGAACACTCAAGCTCTTCCCAAAATCAAATTCACCCATAAATTGTCAAGTTTCAATTTTCCTCAAAATTTTCATTTTGCCTTCCCCCCACACCTAGATCTCACATTGTCCTCAATGTAGAAAACAATAAGATAAAGGAAATTGGAAAAAAGAGCAACATAACCTAATAGCACGAGGAAGTTATTTCCATGTAAGCTCAACAATCAAACTCCCAAAGTACCTTCACAACCATCACTAACCTCAAAAGCCAAAAGCCAAGTGAAGAATCACACCCAAAAACACAAGCACACCGTGATCAAAAAGAAAAATAGAAAAAATAGAAGACTCAAAATCACCTAAAATGATTGGGTTGCCTCCTAACAAGCACTAAATTTAATGTCTTCAGCCAGACAATATCAAGCAGAGGCTTTGAAAATGTTAAGCCTAACCCTTGTGTTCATGACTGAGACATCCATCACTCCTGACTTACAGTTAATGGTGGCATTAGCTGTGGCTAGGAAGGGACAACCTAAAATAAGAGGGATCTGCTTATAAGCATGAGTGGGGTCCATGTCCAATACAATAAAGTCAACAGGAAAGAATCCTTTATCAATTTACACCAAGACATCATCTATTCACCCCCTAGGAGTCCTAGTCGACCTTTCAGCAAGCTGAAGGGTACAGTTGTAAGGTTGCAGTTCACCTAATCCCAACTCTAAGTAAACAGAATATGGTATTAAATTGACACTAGAACCCAAATCCAAAAGTGCCCTTTCAATTTTGTGATTGCCAATAAAACATGAAATGGTAGAGACACCAAGATCTTTGAACTTAGGGGGAGTATCACATTTCAGAATTGAACTCACTTGTTCACTTAGAAGAACCTTTTTAGGCTTGTCATCTTTAGATTTTCTTTTAAAAGTGCATATGTCTTTCAGAAACTTAGTATAGGCTGGGATCTGTCTAATCGCTTCTAAGAGGGGAAGATTGACCTTAACTTGCTTAAAGGTCTCTAGGATGTCATCTCTTTGCTTGTCTTACTTAGAAGGGAATGGTGCAGACAAAGTTTGAGGGTAAGGAACCTTTGGCTCATATGTCATAATGGGGTCAGACATAATAGGAGAAGGGGATGGGTCATTCTCTTTTTCAATCTCAATATCACTCTCCATGGTCTCAAGTCTTTCATCTTTATCATGTTGCTTCTCACTCACCTTGTTGTCTACTTCTTTACCACTCCTAAGAACCATTACAGCTTTCAATTGTTCAAATTATTGGCCTTTAGGGTTCTGGACGGGGTGACTTAGAAGGTTTCCTTCTTCTCTTCTACCTACAGCTATGGCTAGTTGCCCAAGTTGGGTTTCTAATTTTGCTATAGAGTGTGAGTGAGAGTCAACAATATGCATTTTAGACTCAATTCCTTGGACCCTAGCATCCATATTTTGCACAATAGAAGTCCAGGTATCAAGAGCAGAAAGTACCTTATCGATATCAGAGCTCCCAGATGGAGCTTGATGGGAAGAGGGAGGACCATATCTCTGATTTTGAAAACCAGGAAGGGTAGGTCTGTAAGACTGTGCTTGAGGATTCTCAACATTTTGAGACCCCCATAAAAAATTAGGATGATTCCTCCAACCATGATTATAGGTATTAGAATAAAGGTTATTAGATAGAGGAAATCCTTGGGCAGCATTTACTTGTTCAGTCACACAGTCAGACTTACCAATACACGGACAATCAACAGAAGCATACATGGGATTAGCATAAATCGAACACACATCTTGCATATTAGGGGCATTAGACACTTTATTCATGCACAACAATTGATCAAATTTCTTAGCTAGAGCATCAACTTTACTAGAAAGGTCAATTGAATGTGAAACCTCATAAATCCCCCCTTTACTTCCTAATTGCCTAGGCAAATCAGAATGTGAGGAAGTAGCATGCAAGTGTGAATTTTCGTTCAAGTGTTCAAATAATTCCCAAGCTTCTTCAGGAGTTTTGTACAAGAACCTACCACCACATGATGCATCAACCATCTGCCTATTATGCTCATCTAAGCCAGAGTAAAAACTTTGGACAAGTTACCACATAGGTACCTCGTGATGAGGACAACATCGTAACAATTCTTTAAACCATTCCCAACTTTCATGCAATTGCTTATTTTTATTCTGTGAGAAGGTGGTTATAGCACGTCTTAAGGTAGTCAGTTTACCAATGGAGAAAAACTTTTTCAAGAATTCCTTTTGCAATTGATCCCAAGTGGTGATATTGGTCTTAGTGTCCAACCAAGCTTTAGCTTTATCTTTTAAAGAAAAAGAAAATAGCCGCAAGCGAAGAGCGTCATCAGAGATATTATTTAAAAACACAGTAGAGCAAATCTCTAAGAATGCATCAACATGCTTGAAAGGATTTTCAGACTCTAGCCCATAAAATGACGGAAGCATTTGGATAAGAGAATGTTTAATCTCAAATGGTACCGTAACAGTGGGCATACGGGTTCTCATTGGTGAGTCATAAGTGGCGGGAGTGAAATATTCCTTAAGTTGCTTAGGTGGTGGGGTTGGTTGTTCTTCAGCCATTTTGTTTTTAGAGTCTGATTTCTTAGCTCTGATCTCACGAAGAGAGCGTTCAATTTCAAGATTATATGGTTCAAGATCTAAGCACAAAGAACGTCTACCAAACATATACCAACAAACAACAAAAAGAAAAGAATGAAATCTCCACAATAATCACCAAACAAAAATAAGAAGAAAAGAGAAGAGAGAGATAAGAAGAGAAAAATAAAAATAAAATAAAAATAAAAGAAAGATAAAAGGGAAGGGGAAAAGAAAAAAAATAAAACAAAATAAAAGAAATAGATAAAAATAAAATAAAATAAAAGAACAAATGAAATAAAAGGGAAAGGGATGGTTAGATTAGGTGCAATAAATAAAATTTAAAAAAAGAGATTTAGATTAGATTATATTAGAAAGGAGAGGGAAAATAGTTAGATTAGATGGGGAAGGGAATAACAAAAATAAAGTGGTTAGATTAGGAGGGATTAGGGAATGAAACAATAAAAATAAAAGGGAAAGGGTGGAGAATAAATAAAATTGTTAGATTAGCGAGGAAGGGGAAAAATAGAAATAAAAATAAAAAGAATAAAAGGAAAAGAAAATTCAAAAATCACTATTCGTTCCCCGGCAATGGCGCCAAAAACTTGATGTGGATTTTATGTTCTAGTTTTAAAACCCTTTTTACTTACAAGCGTACAAGGTTAACTGTAGACAAGCGAGTATAGGGGTGTCGATCCCACGAAGAATAATAGTGATTTTAGACTTAGCCTTTCCGATTATAAAGAATAATTCAATTTATGAGTTCAATTATCAAAATGGATTGAGGAGCAAAATAAGAGTAAACAAGTCAAGAGATTAGAGAGAAATCAATAGAAGAAAAAAAAATCTAGGACTTTGGATTTCACCTTTGATGCCAATATTGATTTACTAATTCAAATGGGGATTCAATTTGTCTCTTGTTCAACCTAAGCTACAAGCATTAGGTCATAAATTAAAAAGATGATTATAATTATAAAGTGACATAATTTATCTAGTGGTTTAGCATGAATTATTCTTTTTAGACATAACTTATCTAATTTCTAGCATAAATTATTCAATTTAAACAATTACAATTTTAAGCCCAATTTACATAATCATCATATTAGCCTACAAGGTCTAGTATTCATTTGAGATAGCAAATTAAACTAGTGTCATGAACATGATTAAACATTAGTGTTAAGATGCATAAGTAGATGATGATCAAATATAAACTCAAGATTATGCAAAAGAGACAAAATAAGCCCGTAAGAAATTAGCAAAAGAATATTATTACCAAAGATCCATTCTAATCCTAGAATGAGTAGTTTAGCCGGCCATAGTTAGTGAAAACACCATTGGAATTGGTATATTTCACTTCCTATGTTCAAACCTTATACTCAATTACACAAAATTATAAAACTTAGTATAAACTCTCAAATTTGACTCACAAATGAGATGAGAAGAGAAGAGAAAAATAGTTAACAAAGCTTATTTTTCTTCTTAACCCCTCAACCCAAATGATCTTGTCTTACAAAGATTCTCTCTAGAAACGAAAGATGGAGAAATAAGAAGATGCTTGAGCAAGAAAGTGGATGAATGTATGTGTGTGTGGATGGATATGAGTCTCCTTTTATAGTAGAAAATCCACCCCTTAGGATACCCCCAAAATTAATGGAAATTAATTCCAATTAATTTGGGAGGTTACATGCATGGTCATGACTAGTTTTAAGTATAGAATTAATCAAAAATTAACTAGCTTTGACTAGGTCACTTGGGGGTTGCTCACAAAAATCAAGTCTTGGTTGCTTTGGAGTGTTGGGCTGCGGAGCTCAGCCCATTCAAGGGAAGTGAGAAGAGAGGAAAGGATTGGAACGGGCCGAGAAGCAGGCCCAACCAGGGAGAGGAGATAGGCGCTGGACTGCGTAGCAGGGAGAGGATAAAAATAGAGGGAGGAGGCTGGGTTTGGGACAGACGGGTCACGCCTCACAGGCCCAGGAAGAGAGATGAGTGAGCAGAGGAAGAGCTAGACCGGCTGGGTTTGGGAGCCGAGCTGGGCCGCTAGCTAGACTTCGGTCGGGCTTCGGCTGAACAGGGCCCACATGGGCTGACCTTGCTGATTCCTTCTCTTTTTTTTTTTCTTTTTTCCTTTCTCTTGGGCTTAAGCTTGGACTTCAGGCCTTGCACATGTTGGAGGTTTGAGTAGAATTAATCAATTTCACCCAAATTCTTCTATATTTATTTTACCTGAAAATCACATAAATTATGCATTATTTACTCATAAAATATAGTTCAAAGACTTAAAAATTGGTGAAATGAAGGAGAAAATTATATATAAAATATGAATTATCAATAGGAAGGACTGGGCGGACAAGCTAATCGATGCACTTTGGGCCTATAGGATAGCTTTCAAAACCCATTTAGGAATGTCGCCCTATACGGTGGTCTTTGAGTGTCCTCGCCACCTTCCCATTGAGCTCGAACACGGTGCTTGGTGAGCAATTCGGGCCCTGAACTTCAACTTGATAGTCGCCAGTGAGGAGCGAATGGTTAGCTTGAATGAGTTGGAAGAAATTAGGTGGGAAGCATATGATAACACTCGCTTAAGCAAAGAGCGCCGCCAAATTCTTCCATGATAAACTCATCCATAGGAAACAGTTCTCCCCTGGCCAACAAGTGCTATTATATCATTCCCGCCTTCATTTGTTTCCAGGAAAGTTACGGTCTACGTGGATTGGTCCTTATGTTATAGTTAAAGTGTTTCCCCATGGAGCGATCGACGTTAGGGACCCCATAAGGACCTAGCTTCAGGTGAATGGGCATAAATTGAAGCTCATGTTAGAACTACTGAGCGAAGAGGACGTGGAGTGTATCTTCCTCCATGAACCTCCTCCCTCTGAGTAGTCATGGTTGAAGTTATTGTACAAATGTGCATTGTATGCATAAGTGTGTGGTTGTGGAAAGAAAAAGAAAGAAAAGAAAAAAGTGAAAAGGCCACGGAAAAGTGTGAACAACAAATCTGAAAAATTTGAAAAAAAAGTAGAGAAAGGAATAAAATGAGTGAGAGAAAGAAGACAGAGAGAGGATAAAAAAAAAGAAAGAGGAAAAAAGAGAGAAAATTTTACTTAAAGAAAAAAAAAGAAAGATCTGGAAGCAAGGGAAATTGAAAGAAAGAAAGGTTAAGCGGAGATTTGACACGGTGTCCCCATGCCAAGGGGCATGTTCGTGCCAAAGACAAGCTGAGAAAAATGGCAACCAGAGATTTGGCACGATGCCCACATGCCAAAGCGCACACGCGTGCCATGAATAGCTAGAAAAACAGGAACTAGAGATTTGGCATGGGTTCCCCATGCCAAGGGGCACAACCGTGCCATCCCCAGTTTAAATGAAATCGGTCACTTCCTTTCTTCTTCTTCATTTCTTCACCTTTTTCCTCTGTGTTTTTGCTCTCTGCTTGGCACTCTCTTTCTAAACCTCACTCCCCCTCTCATTGCCCACTCAAATCTTACCCAAATCCTTCAAATTTTTCACAAAATTCACCAGTTCCAACCTTAATCTCCCCATTTCCATCCCTAATTCTCTCAAATTCACTTCCTTTCATCCCAACTCACTAACTTTCTCCCTCTAAAACCTAACCTTCATTGTTGAGGTTGAAGATTGTAGAGAAAGAAAGTTTGCTCTTCCCTTCCATTGTTGCACTTTAAGGGCTTAAATCTTCACTGCATTGGTAAAATGGGCAAGAAAAGGGTTGGCGAATCATCTAAGGGCCCTATCCTACCCAAGAAGTCATCCAAAGCATCTTAATCCCAAGCTCCCTCACGTACAAAACGTACTAAAGATGCTTACCCATTGATTTTACCTCCTAGCACTGGAGGTTTAGTTTTTGTGAATGATGATCAAAGAATTAAGTATGAAACTCTTAGTACTAGGAACAAGTGAGCAAAAGTTTTGGCACGCAAATTCTTTGAGGCAATTAGGAATGTTAGATGGCCTTATGACATTATTGATAAACTTGGGTTGGATGGAGTACGTAGAGATGAAATATGTGTCTTATAACTGGCTAATTATTGAGTCCTTGAGTTCATTGCAAGTGGATTAGGTCAGTTCACCTAAAGGTCAGGAGGTTCTTATTTCATTCCATATGTCCAATTCAGACCATAGGTTAGGTTTATGAGAATTTAATAGGTTGCTTCATCTGCCAGTGCATTCGGACTCTTTTTAGGGATGTGCCGAGCCAATAGCGCCCGATCTTATCTGGTTGAGCATCACTTGCTCTAGAAGAAAACCATACATAGACAGGTTTAGGCAGCCCCGTGTCTATGACCCTAGACAGGCGCAGGCCACAGATATTTGTAATGTAAACATCTGTTATTTGCAGCATTTAGTGGGTAACATTAGCTTTGGGCGTAATGATAGTTAGAACGTTTGTAGGAAAGCGGAGTTATTTTTGATTTGGTGTGCCTTGACTAGGACCCATGCCAATACTGGGGCTTCATCATCCACCACTTAGTAGAGGTGGCTAGATCTACCAATGAGAATGTAATAGGGGTGGGGGGAATGATCATTGTGATTACCCAAGATTTAGGGCATGGGAGCAAGTTAGGTAGCCTCAGGCCTCACTTTTTGGGTAGGAGTTCGGATATGGCCACCCTAGCCCATATGACTATCATTAATATAAAAGGCTACATTAACAAGTACCCCTACCACAAACAAGTCCTTCTCACCTTTCCTATTAGTGAATTCTACAAGTAAATGGTTCATCGTTGTAGCACTTACGGGTGTCGTCCTTAGGAATGATTTGTGAGATTAAGTTGTAATTTTCTAATCTAAACTAAGGATTAAAGTGATAAAAACAAAATTCACTAAACAGCAGAGTCATATTAGTCTAAACTCAAGCAAAGCAGTAAACTTTAGGACCAAACTAACGTGTTAAGAATGAGCGAAGAACCATCAATGTTGCCGTTTAACAAACTTGATATTCCGGTCCAGGCCAAAGTCGAATCTGAAGAAGTTAGCTCAGAAATAAGCTCAACAATTGAACTGAGAGTTTATAATTAAACCCAGATTTTCACTCACTTATACTTAATCTCAATACAATTACAAGAACTCTCAAACCAAGTCGTGTAAAATTCTTACGCCTAGAAAACTAATTCTAAAATCTGAAATTAAGATGAACTAAACAATGAAGAAAGAGAAACCAAAGAATTACAAAATAACTTCTGCATAACATTTGCAAATTCGACTCCAGAGCTGAATTTCTCATTCAAATAAAATTAAATCAAGAATCTAAATTGTACAAGCATGTGAACTATAGCTAAATTTGAAATGAAAATCAAAAAAATGAAAATGGGAAACTGGGAACTCTACCCTCTTGCACTATTCTGCGTCGACCCCCATTTCAAGCTCCCTCCAGGAACCTGTTCGCTACCCCTTCAGTTGCCTCCATTATTTCCTTATAACAGATGGATTGCTGCTAGTGATGATGATGAATTTGATGGTGAATTAATGTAAGGAGTAACGGCTGAGATGAGAGATTCAAATAGGCAGAACAAACCCATGACATTTCTAGGCTGCAAAATCGAACGAGAAGACGAAAAGCTGAAGAGGTGGGGGAAGAAGAAAAGGGGGTGGGTAACCATCGACGAGGTTTCCGTTTCATGCAAAGAAGGAAGAAGAAATGTTTCGGCTCTGTTTCTTTTCGGATCTTTTGGGTAACGCAGAAGGAGGAAGAAGAAGAAAGAACGGGGGAGGGGCTGCTGTTGCGTCACGTGCATGGTATATGTGAGGAAAAAAAAAGAAGGGCAAGCTGGGTTGGGGGGACGTCTGGGTCGAGGCCGCGGTTTGGGAAGGAGATGAGGGGGATAGGACAGGCCAAGCCCAGGGAGGGGAGAAAGGGAAAACCGAAAAAAGAAGGAGGGGGCGCGACTGGGCTTGGCAGATTGGGCTCGCGACTTGGGCTCTTGTCTAGCCTTCTTTTTTTTTCCTTCTCTCTTTTCGGTCCAATTCTTTATTTGAGCTCATTATTTACTTCTTTCTTATGTTTCCTTCCAATTCCGATAAATTAAACAAACACATACTAAAATCCTAATTTAATAATTTATTTCGAGCAAATATTAGATAATAAAGGGTATAAAAATAACATATTTTAAAGTTGAACATTTCCTGATGTGGCCTGAACCACCATTTCAAACAAGCGGAATTAGAATTGTGATCGAGTGATAGTGAGAAAGGTGGTGATGCCATGCGAAGGTGATAAAGATGAAGAGGGTAGTAAAGATGATGTTAAGGACGGCGAAGAAGCGCAAGAGGCCCAACAACATGGGGAACCTCAAGGGAAGCATGATCCCACACCCCAACCTCAACCCCAACCACAAACCCAACACCCATATTTTAAGATGGGGCCCTCTTTCTCTACACCCCAAATGCCTTTTGATGCAAGCTTCCTCGAATCTTTTTCTAACCTCCAAGTGGAGGTAACAGAACTTCGAGAGGGATACAATGAGATGTGTCATGACATTCATCGGATGTCCTGGTGTATAGAGTCGATTGAGGAAGGAGTGACTTACTTTAAGGGGTCTGTAGAGTGACAAGAGGAGACAGATATTAGGCATATTTGGCGAGAGGAGGAGCGGGCTATGAGAGAAGCCCGAGAGTACAAGGAGAGGAGGCAGATGAACGAGCTTATTTGGCAACAATCTGAGGCCATCCGCCAGTTGGAGCAGCAATTCCACCCTTTCCCAGGCTATCAAGGAAGTTCATCGTTGTTCACACTATTTCCTCCACACTTTTGGCTGCCACCTGGGGCCGGTGGGGCCCAGTGATTGTGAGCTGTATCCCCCACCCCTCCCTTACTCTTTATCGTTTATTGCATTTTGAGGGGTTCATTACATAGTGTTATTTGCATTAAAGGGGGCATCTTAGTTCTTCTAGGTGGTCATATGTTGATTATTTATCTCTCCCTATCCCTCTTTGTTGTGGTGTGTTGTGGTTTTGATAGCCATTTGAGGAGAAATTTGATTGTGTTGGCCATATGATTGAAACGATGGGTGAATGTTGTGATTAATGTCATCCACATGTGGTGAATTGGAATGTGGTGTAATGGATTCTTAGGAGCATAGGCAATGTATATAGTTGTATTTAATGTAGTCATGCATGCGTATTGTATATATAACTCCATGTTTACCATGTCAACATTTTCTTCTTTCTTCTATTCTTCTCCATGTTTGCCCCATCTCAAGGTAGTCTTTTTCCTTCTACTTGTCGATTTTCCTTCTTTTTTTCTTTTTTATCCTTTCATTTCTTTCCTTGTTAGAGCACCTTAGTTCTCACAATGAGGACATTGTGCATGTTAAGTGTGGGGGTGGGGAAGCTCTTCTATCATTTTTTTTTTTGAAAAAGAAAAAAAAGAGAGAGAAAATTTTTCAAAAATTCAAAAAGATTTTTCATTTTCCCTCGTAAACAGATAGTTTTGGGGGAAAATGTGTGATTTTTGTTGGCAATGACCTCCGATTGCTTAAGATTCGAGTAACACATAATTAGGATGCATGAGATGAAGAGAAGGTCCAAGTGTTTGATAATTCATGTCTAGTTGGACCTAATAGATGAGCGTAGGTAAGGTAGGTGAACTTGTGAGGGTTTTGAGCCTTATGCGATCACTTCTTCACTTGTGATCATCTTGTCCATTTCATGAGGGGTCACCCACATTTGTCATTCTCTAGAATTTGCACTAACTCTCTTTGAACACATGTTGCATTTGCATTATTGATGAAAGGAAAGAGGCATTCTTTGTACATAATTGGAGAAACTTTAGCCAAAAAGCCTCCCATGGTAAGTAATTTTGCACCCCTCGTTCCCCCTTTGAGCCTTAATCATCGATGTTTTTTGTGTGACCTGCATGATTAGTCCTTGGCCTCAAAGACTACATCTACCTAAACCAAGGCCAATGAGTATCACTCTGATGAGGGGGTTAGGGAATAATGTGAGGGAATGTGTATTTAGTGTGGCTTATAAAAAGAAACAGAGGAATGTGGGAATTGACTTGATACATTGCCCAAAAAAAAAATTAAAATCTTTCTTCCCAAGCACCCCTTTGTTTGAAAAAAAAAAGAAAAAAAAGACCAAAAAAAGAAGAAGAAAGAGAATAGAACATAATAAAACCAAAAAAAATGAGAACCCTTGTTTTGAAACAAAAGAACAAAAAGAGAAAAAGGGAATAAAGTCTTGGCAAGAACGGTTTAAGAAAATATTAGAGTACTCAAGTCATCAATGCAAATTGCTAGTTATGGTGCGATTATGGGAGGGTACGTTAAATGGAAGTGACTGTGATAACTCATTGGAGCGGCTTGTTAGCTCCTCATTCCCAAATTATGCCTGCGTCCTCAACTTTAACCTAGCCTCATTAAAACCTTTGAAAAGTCCTCTTGATTGTCAAAATGCATATGCAAATATGTGGTGGAGAATGAGAGCTTGATCAAACCTATGGTCGAATGCATTGTCGGTGTTGAGCATGAGGCACTTATGTTATTACTCTAAACACTTGAGAGAAGAGTCTCACATGCCCTAAAGTGAGTAACCATCACCTACTACTCATTGAAAAGGTTGGAATGAGAACATGATTATCATTTACAAGGATCAACCACCTGATTATGCATCCTATGCATATATTGTGAGAATCTTGGTGATTAGAGTGAGTTGTCGACTTAGAAAATGCATAATTACCTTCATTGATGTTGCTCTGCAAAGATTTGTGAAAAACAAAACAAAAAAAAAAGATTTTTCCTTTTTTTCTTTCCCTCTCTTTTCCTTTTTCTGCTTTCAAGACTTGTAGGTTTGTCTTTCTTAACCTTCACGAGACCGCACTTGTCCAATTGGGAAACCAAGGGGTTTAAAGGGCTTGTTGCATATGCTAAATGTAACCGTACCACCTGCGAAAAGGTGATTTTATCATGTTTTACTTAAGGACCTACAAAATCTAAGTGTGGCGGTATTTGTTCGGTTCTTAACCGAACAAAGTTTTGACCCTCATTATTGGATTTTGGCGCACAAATAATCTTTAAATTAGTTAATCAATTAGATTTTGTGTTTTGTAGAGTTAAATAAGAGAGAAGCCCAATTGGAAGCCAAGCCTAACCCATTTGGAAGGAAAAGTCTAGGGGCGTGCCACAAGATTAGCTTTGGCGTGCCACAAGAGCGAACAGAGATTTGGCACAGGTGCCCCGTGCCAAACCCTGTAATTTTGTTGTAGTTTAATTACTCGATGATGTAAGGGTAAAAGGCAAATTTTGACTTTTTTTAGGTCATCTTCATTTTAGTAGCCTTCTTACTCTAACTCTAGCCTTGTTGAACTTTCTCTCTCCTCCATTAATGAATAGCAAAAAGTTGAAGCTTTGGATTAATTTCATGGCACGTTTCTTGTTCTCTCTCTTTATTAGTGCTTAATCTTACTTTCTATGTCCTAAATTTTTTCAAAGGCTTCACTTTTGAGCAACATCAACCTTCCCCAAACATGGATTTGATGTGTTAGGGGTTGTGGGAAGATTTGGGTTTTCATCTTAATGGAATGGAAACCTATATCTATCTCTCAAAACTCAATCATCTCTCTAGTTGATTTTCCCTGATACCTTGACATAGTGCAAATTTAAGGTTTCATGGGTAAAGCGATCATTCAAGGCCTGATGATGATGGTATCACTTAATCTTAATCAAGAATTATTGTGAACTTATTGGTAACTTCTCTACCTCATCTTTTCATTGCATTTGTTAGGATTAGGCATAGTTTAGTTTAGAAATTATATTTTCTTGGGATAATCTTTGAGGATTGTTGGTTATGTTGATTGGACAAGTCGAGCCAAGGGCCATGTCGAGGTCGATCCCCCATTTTCTCTATGCTATGTGCTGTTTAGGTGCTAGTAGTCAGTAGTTAGATTAGGGTGGTGTTTATTTGCTTTGAAAAGTTATTTTAGAAGAGTTTATTAGGTTTGCATGCTAGGTTTGTTTGATTAAGTAAATAAAAAAAATTGAAATTAGGCATACGGTTAAGTTGATCTTAAGTTAATCACCATTCATCCTAGAGGACCACTCATAACCCTTACTCACCACAGGAAAATATTACCAACACTAACTAAAACTGATATATGCCCACTAAAATTGTATGAAGCATAGCTCATGAAATTTACATTGTAATTCACTGGAACATAGTGTGCAACTCACTAAACACACTCTACACCTTACTAAATTTATGATATGGTTCACTGAAACTTATACATTGTGAACTCAACAAAATATAAACTAATACTCATTAAATTTAGTGAATTTCTCATAAAATATAGATTAATGTTGGTTAACATATGACATGAACTCACTAGATATATCACATAGCGCACCAAAACACATTGTATAGCTTAATAGATAAATTATATCAACGAATAAGATTAAGATAATATGATGTGGAGCTTACTAGATATGCCTTGTATTGCTGTTGTTGGAGGGTTTGTGTCATGTTGTGTAGTCTGTTCTTTATTTGTACCACTACAATCTAGAGCCCCTTTGTCTGTTTTTTCATCTGCAACTACATTACCAGTATTATCCTTCTCCATTCCTTCATTTATAGTAGGTTTCTCACTTGCATTCTCATCCCTTTCCTGTATATTTAGCAATGGATTCTCGTTTGGAGATATTCTCTTTGGGCTTTAATTAAAAATAAAATTAAAAAAAAGGAAGTATAGTGAATGTAGTAGATTATGTATGTTGGATATATTTGAAATGTAATTATCTCAAGTAAGTTGTATCAAAACAATTGTCTCTAACAACTTCTATAACAATTTCCTAACCGCCATACTAGAATAATCTGTTGTTGATCTATCAATCATATTACATGACATCTGAGTATGCTTTGTTGAGATAGTACACCAAATGCATATCATGGCTCACTAGAATAGATTGTACAACTCACTAAAAGATGAGTTTATACGACTGCTCACTATACATATCTTATAGCTCACCACAACACATGATATAGCTCACTAAATTCACAATAGGTACATTATATCAATAAACAAGATTAAATTAATGTAATGGTCACTAAGTATGCATCCTACATTACTAAATAATTATGTCAATAAACATCCTACATCTTACATCTAATGAGCAACTAGTACATTCTATCAATAAACATGATGTATTTATACTACTACTCAATAGATGTATCATAAAGCTCATCAAAACACATGGTATAGCTCACTAAATTTGCAATAGATACATTATATCAATAAACAAGATTAAGCTAATCTGATGTTCGCTAAATATGCACGATAGCTCACTAAGGAATTATATAAAGCATTGCTTAAGAAATTTGCTGGTTAAGAAATTCAGGAAAATATAGCTCACTAAACATGTACATTGGCTCCCTAAATTTGTGATATATCTCAGTAAAACTTTTACTTTAGAAATTCAAGAAAACATAAAGCACTACTCATCAAGTTTAATCCAACGCTCACAAAATAGATTATTGCTTACTAAAATATGACATGAACTCACTAAAACACATCAATTATCTTGTTCAATGGATTTGTGATTTTAACAAGAACAATTGCTCACTAAACATTTACAAATAGCTCACTAAAACACATTAGCTTACTAAACATGTATATTGGCTCATAAATTTGTGATATAGCTCACTAAAACTTTTGCCTTGCAAATTTAGGAAAACATAAAGCACTACTTATCAAGTTTAATCTAATGCTCACTAAACATAGACTATTGCTCTCGAAATTATGACATAAACTCACTAAAATGTATCAGTGACCTTGTTTAATTGATTTATGCTTATGACAAGAATTTATGCTTATGACAAGAATAATTTCTCAGTAGATATTCACAAATAGTTCACTGAACATGTACATTGATTGGCTCATTAAAATGTATATAACAAAAATGCATATAATATGCATAATGAATTGTTTTTATTTCCAATTTTTTGGGGTCTTTTTGAGGAGATAAAAATATTTGCATGAGATTATACACAACAGACTAAGTATTTTACTGTTATTCTATGAGTAGAAAAGCAATTCTTCTCTGCATGAAGTACATTTTAGTTTTTTAGGTTTTATGAATACTTTTTGGAGGACATCTCCGTTCATCACTTACATTCACTTCTTTGACGCTTCGTTCTAGTCAGTCTGCATTTTAATAAACATTGTAAGATCGTGAACATAAGAGTGCCGTTTTCATAAGCCCTAGAATCGCATTTCTTTCAAGCTCTTGGAGGTTTTTTGTTCATATATGTAAAAATGAATTCTGTTTGTTGATAAATCTTACATTGAAAAGCTTCTTGCAAGTTTCAAGCATAATTTGGAAAGATTGTTGTCCAGAATTTGAGAATAATCATGGCTGAATTTCAATAAATTCAGCAAGAATGTGAGAGTTATAGAAAATTTTTTTGTTTTGAATGACGGTTTTGCAGTGCCTTTATTGCTTTGTGTTTGCTTTAATTACCTATGTAACATTACATCTACATGGTGCACTATGGGGATAACTAAGGGGCTAGTTGTACATTTTGATATGTATAATCAGTCGGACCGTATAGCAACTGTAATAAATATTTTTATTTCATTCTTTATGAACATTAAATTTATAGGAATTCGTGGGTGGGATCATCTTATATAAGAGTTATTGTAAAACAGACTTCATCAGGGGTGACTTTTCTTGCGCCATTGTGGAAATTAATGATATGTTTGGGAGTTATTTTTGAATTCCAAGGTGACTAATAGTTCATCTAGCACCGACCTCTATTATAACCACTCCTAAATAAACTATTAATCATTCCAATTATTACTATAAGTCACTATAAAAGCATTCATCTGATGATAGCCTTATATGAGACGGTCTCATACAAGACTTAATGCTAAATTGATTCGACCTTGAAAAACTTCCAAAATTCTAAATTCTACCAACAAAAACTTTAAAATCCCTTCCTATAAGTTTCAGAATTCCATTTTTAAAAAAAAAACTTCAAATCTTTATGCGAAAACCATATGAATTAAATTCTTCAAAATTTGGAGATTGGCGTAATTTTAGCACTCTAGAAATCTTTGAGGAAAAAAAAAACTGATTTTTCTCTCTTGTTTGAATTAGGAAGATGACCATCTTTCTTAGCTATTATTCATACGACCTTCTCGATCTTTTAATGTGACTCGAGCCTACGCTTTTTAAGAGCATTAGCAGCGCATTACACGTGTGCCATCCGTGGGGCCCAGTGTTCAACTTTTTCTTTTCCAGCCCTCGCCATTTCCAAAACTACATAGGAGTAGGAACGCTATGCCGTTCCTTCCCGCGAGGCACACAATTTTGTCTTTTTGTGTGTTTTTACCTTTTTTTTATACAAAAGTATATTTTTTTAGGTGATTAAAAAATAGATTATGTGTTATAAGGTGGATTCATGATAATTATTTTATTTGATAATTCAAATTAGAGTTCTATGGGTCGGAAAAGAGATGAAATGCAAGTTTCGAAAATTGGAACTTTTGTTGATGTGGTAGGCTAGAGTTCCAAAAATTGGAACTTTGATTGGGAATGCTCTAAGTTCAACCACAACCCTAATTAGGCCCCACCTAACTCAAACGCACCTTCTCTGAACAATATATTGATTCAAATTTTAAACCGATTCTAGAAGAATAATGACTGGCAGCATTGGCTTAAGTTTGCTAAAGGTAAAGAGATTTCCTTTTTTTTTCTTTGTACTTTTCTTTAAGCTTATACTAGCTAAGACCCGTGCGTTGCCCAGGGATTAAACTTTTGAATAACTAAATGGTACTTTAAAAGTATCGTTGAATAGTTGTTGGGTCGACGTCAATAAGTTGATATAAGGAAATAATGAGAATTTTAATCTAACTCAAAAGAATTGGGTGAAGTACCGAAAACCTTATCACTCCTATAATATTTTTTTTCCATTAAGGCTTTTTCTAATAAAAGAAGCTTCAAGCACACAAGTTTTTTTGAGTACGTACCCAAGGATTGCATCAGATTTGAATTTTTAAATAATAAAATGGATATTTTAAAAATAACATTACATTATTATTATTGTCAACTCTCTATGGCATTCACAGAAAAATTATTTGCTATTTCTACGTTGTCTTGAAAATTTGCATCTAACTGTGTGTGCGCGTAAATATACACACCTACATACCTACCTACATACATACATACTTATACTTATATATATATATATATATATTATATATATATAATATTATAATACACACACACACATGCACCCATATAGATAATATATATATATAATAATATATATATATAATATATATATATCTATATCTAATAAGATATATACACATACATATAGATCTTGTATATGTATCCATAATACATATATAATAGATTTATATATATATTATATAGATATCTGTATGTATGTATGTACTACGTATTTCATGCATGTGTCTATACACTATACATATATATCTATATACATAATATATAGAATATAGATATATATATATATATTATATTATATATAGATATACACATAAATATATATATATACATATATACTATGTAATGTATATATAATATATATTATATATATATATCTATAATATATAAATTATATATATATATATATATTGTTTCCGGAGAAACGAAATTTTTACGATGAGTCGAAAGAGTGGGCTTACACATGGCAATCTTTGAAGTCGACTCGGCCAACAGCTCCTGACTTGCAAAAAAGGCAGACCTCGGGTGTAGACCCCAGAGACACCCCTCCGACGATCATGTCAGCGTCAGGTCCCAAGAAACAATAAAGTAGAAAGAAAAGTGCCACTTTGTGTATTGGAGAATGTCCCCCTTTTCGAGGGAGGTAGGTGAGTATTTATAGTAAGGGCAAAATAGTAATTTCATTTTGGAGACTCTCTAAATGGATAACTAGACTGCTTGCTTCGCTGGAGCACTTAGTCAGTGGCCAAAGGGTCCCGCTAGGGCCAATTATGCCGAATTGGGCCAAGCCTATGATTGACGCATGTGGGTCATCCCTGGAAAATCAAATTTTTCGGACTATATATATATATATATATATATATATATATATATATATATATATATATATGCACACATATATATAGATATATATATATGTATATATACCCGCACATAAATATACATATATATATACACACACACACACACATATATATATATATATATAT